>JABUQX010048790.1:17500-19902 GCA_015478945.1 Trachelipus rathkii | reverse complement strand
AGTAATGCCCTCTTTTCTGGACAGTAAGAAGCATTCTCGGAATTTTCTTCTTTGTCTCCGTCGTACCGCGTTTTATGTTCAAACACCATGCACGCTATCTCTAGGGCGTCCAGGATTCGTATCCTAGCTGGTGAAAATTAAGATAGGGGTATATTTACAATTACAAATTTGATTGCAAGCTTGTTTGTAAATTATTGCATTTCATTATATACATAATAAACCCCGTTTATGGTTATTATTATCACCAGCGCGCTTGGTAACGCCTGTTTTGGCCCTACGTTCTGAGTGCGAGCGGGAGAAACCTTAGTATTGCTCTTCTTGGACAGTAGAAGTATTCTCGTTTCTCCCTTTTCTTGGTCTCGTTCGAGCCCCCCGAAAGTGGGTTCAAAACAATGCACGCTTCATCTGCTAGTCCAGATCGTATTGACCTAGCTTGTGAAAATTACATAGGTATTACAATTACAAAGTGATTGCAAGGAAAATTTGCATTCATTATATTACATAATAACGCCCCGGTTTAGGTATTCATTATTCACCGATGCGCGGACCCTTTTTGCCCTACGTTTCGAGTGCGAGCGGAAGGAACCGTAGTAATGCTCTTCTTACAGTTAGAAGTATTCTCGGTTCTCTTTGTCTCTCGTTTAGCCGTATGGTCAAAACATCATGCCGCCTCATATCTGCAGTCCAGGATCCGTCCTCCTACTTGGTTGAATAACTACTTAGGGGTATTTACATTACAAATGATTGCAAGTGTTTAAATTATTGCATTTCAATATACATAATAACCCCCGGTATGGTATTATTAGTCACCATGCGCGGTACCCTGTCTGGCCCCTACTTCGAGTGCGAGCGGGAGGAACCTTAGTAATGCTCTTCTTGGGTAGAAGTATTCTCGGTTTCTCTTTTTGTCTCGTCGTAGCGTAGTGGTCGAACACATGCACGCTCATCTGCTAGGTCCAGGATCGAATCCCAGCTTGGACCCTAGCATTAGGGGGTATTTACAAGTACAAATTTAATAAAAATGGTTAAAAATATTGCATTTCATATACTATATATATAAATTATATATATTTAAATATATATATATATATAATATATTAATATATAATATATAATATATATTAATATATATATATATATTAATTATATACAGAGGTGAGTATCGCACACAAAATATAATCCTCGGAAAAATAAACTAATCTTTATTTTTTCCGGTTCTTTGAAAGGAAAAGTAACGGAAATGCCCGTTTACCTCCGTACTTTTAGCTTTTGGACTACGACATAATTACGTTACTTAGGTAATATTGGTTGTGTATATTCAATTTTCAAACATTATTATAATTATTAAAAAAACATACCCGTCGATGTAAGACCCCTAGGCCTAGCGCATCAAGACTAGTCCCTTTACCATCCCACCAAAGGATTTAATGCCCAGCCACCCTTCCATCATTCACAAATCTTTCCATACTACACTTTGAAACATCATCCATTCCCTTTTCACCCAACATATATCCTAAGTATTTAATCCAGTTGCTCACCATCCAACATAACTTCACACCGAGGACGTCCTCACTCATAACCATAACCTTATCTTATCTACGTTTACTTCAGACAACCCTTTTACACACCCTGCCAATCCTTCCAAACTCCCTCAACTCTCTTCAATTGCCACACAAAAACCAAATCATCCGCATATAGTAGGTAGGGTATCCTCCACTATCTTCCATTTTCCCTTCATTCAACACCTTCCTTCTGCTCCTCCACCTCTAATTCTTTCATAATTCCATTACATATACAAATTGAGTAACTAAGGAGACATAACGCATCCCTGCCTCATTCCTCTATTAATATTAAACCAAAAACTTTCAACTCCATTTATTCTTACACTCGCTTCACTATCGTCATGCATACTTTTGATTCCATTCAGAAGCTTACCACCAACACCATATATAACTAACACCTGCAAAGAGCTCCCAATTAATCAAACATATGCCGTATTGTAAATCTTTGAAACTTAAAATACAATTTTCTCTTCTCTCTCATGTTTGCTCAATCACTTGTTCAATGTAAAAGATTTGATCCACACATCCCCGCCACTTCTAAACGCACCTTGTTCTTCATAAATCAGTCCCTCGACGCACTCTTTCGACCAAATTACCAGCATATATCTTTCCTTCAACACTCAGTAGACTAATTCCCCTATAATTATTACAGTTACACTTACCCACCTTACCCTTCTATAAGGGTATTATTACTGTTCTCTTCCAATCCTTTACAAACGGCTTTTTACACAACTCCAAACCAATCAATCACCATCTCGTCTCCGTTCTTGTTCATTTCACCAAGTTAATTTTCGATTTAAACCGCAGATTTACCGATCTTCAAACTTCTCACTCTACCCA
>JABUQX010048790.1:0-15000 GCA_015478945.1 Trachelipus rathkii | reverse complement strand
AAGGTAAAGTCTAGGGGTTTTCGTCAAAGAATTAGAAGGTATCTCCTTTATATTATCGCTGTTGCAAAGGTCTCTTGCTATCTTAGTCCTCAATCGCATACCTTCTTCCTTGAGGAAGTTTGTACGGCACTTTTTTGCAAACAAAACAAAGGTAATAGGTGAGTTCAACAAATTCGTACCCATAGCGATATGCCTGGGATTTAATGTAGGTTTACTGGTTAGCAACCGTTCCAAAGTTGTTAATAAAAAAAAGGATTCGTGTTTAAAAAATATTATTCGTTGTTTTCATATATATTTTCTTTTATGTTCCATGTTCTATGTTATGAATAAGTTGGTTAAGTAGACACAGATATACTGATGATAATTAACAAAACTTATCATAACCTAAACTTATGGGTTCTAAAACGAATTAAACAAACCCAAAAATAAAATTGGGATTGAATTAAAATTATATGAGAGAGAGGTTTAGCAATCACTGTTTTAACAATTACAGTGGGCCGACGAAGATATAAAAAAACGATTGATCGAAAAATATACGTATCTCGTTCAGAATCGTTAACCAACTATTACCAACAAATCTTTCTCTGCCCAACTCTCTAACCTCAGACTTAACAGCTATGCTCAATCTTACATGTTCTCCACAAGTAAATTATGGAACAAGATCCCATATCTAATTTCCCAATTTCCTTGTTTGAACACGGATAGCGTCCTTAGTTTGGCTTTACCCCGCCACAGAGAAAACCAAAAACATAAGAAAACTTGCTAGACACTCGAGATAGAAGAAATAATCCTTTCCAAGCAATATTACCAGAAAAAGAAAACACGCCATTTTTATATTATATATAAATATATATATATATATATATATATAATATATAATATAATTATATAAATATATTTATAAATAATATATATATATATATATAAATATAGATAATATATATTCCTTTTTATAAAATAAATATATTATATAATATAATATATATATATATAATATAATATTAATATATATAAATAAAATATAATTATAATATATACTAAATATTAAGCTTATAGAGGTAATATAATATATATATATTATATTATATATTAATATCTATTATATATATAATATATTAATATATACTATATATTATATTAATATATATTAATTATATTTAATATATATATATATAATTAATATATATAAATAATTATATATATATATATATATTATACATATAAATATATTATATATCCCAACACGTATAATAATAATAATATTATAAAATATATAATTATTATAATTATAATTATAATAATAATAATAATATATAATTATATTATTAAATATATATATAAATAATTATATATATATATATATATATATATAATAATATATAATATTTTTGTACAATAATTAGAAATTATATTATATAATATTTAATAATATTATATATTATATATATATATACGGTATAATAATATAGACACCGAGCTGTAATACGTTAGACAATATAAGTCATAATCGGTGACTTACTGCAGGCGTTACAGAGGGCTTCATTCATGGATTCTACTTAAAATCTTGAACGAAAAAATATAATAGACCTTTCATTATAGGTATATATATAATATTATTATATATATAATAGAACAGTAACAATATAATAGTGAGTCAAAAAAATTTCATATTAAGGTAGTACTAGCTACTAACTAAGATATATATATAATTAGATTGTATATAGATGTTAAGGACTCATTATTAATTATAAGCATAAATAGGAACTGCATGAGAAGGAATAATATAATATACTTATATATATAAACGACCTAAGCACTCTTATATATATAATTTAAAATACTTACGAACCTAAAGGACTAATCTTTCACCGATATTCAGTAATAAGCAGTAAATTTGAGATTGAAACTATTTAGTTCAATATATAAAATATATTAAATAATCACACTCCCCTATATTGTTTACTGCTTGGCTATAAGTAGAATAGCGAAATTATTTATATACTTTGGTAAATATATTATTATTATTTATGCTATAATAATATAATATATATATATATAATAAATATATATGGTGTGTGTGTGTATGTTATCTGTGATTTTCTAGGAGGCGAAAGAAGCATGCCCAGTATAATTGAGAAGTGAGACGAGGAGGGAAAAAACCTCTCGTCCTTATCTTATTCGATCACATATACTCATAATTTTTTAATTTTGATTACCAGCAATAATAACAAAATAAAAATATTTTTTATAATCCAAATAATGTAAAAAGAATTATTTTTAATAATACTTTTAAAGGACATATAATAATAATAATAATAATAATATAGAAAGTCAAATGACTAAATCTTAATTTATAATTGAATTAAAATCGATATGAATAAATGAAGATCTTACATTTAGTATATACTATTCAAATACAAAAAAAACAAATATGAGAAGAATAATAGGAAATGAGAGAATTAAAATTTACTAATAAGAATTAAATAGGATTAAAAAATATTCAATATCAATATTAATGTTTCTAAATAATAATCAATTAAATTAATAAATAAATAATAATATATATATAAAATAAATAATTTAATATTATTATATGATAATAATAGAAAATATAATATAAAATTAAATTATTAATTAATATAATTTTAATAAGTTTAATATTTAATATTAAATAAACACTTAATTAGATCAAAGTCTCCAACTAATTATTAAACGAGTATAGAACGTGACTGGATAACTAAAATCAGTAAATGACAGGATACGTTAAGCGGAGATAACTAATGAACTGATAAAGATGAGAAATAAATGAGAGTATATTTAGATGGTTTGGTAATATGGTTGAATATAATAATCTCTTGCAAGATTTTCCTAAGCTCCTAAAAGCCTTCCCTGCTTTATAATTTGTCGCTAGTTTATTTTTCGTGATCTAGGATCAAGATAATTTTTCTATATGCTGAGAACAGATGCGAGGGAAGTTGTGCTGCCACTTTTTTGAGCCCAAACTCACCCGACCTTACGTCTCTACTATCAACGATGAGCGGTTCAACATTTCAAGAAAGTGTGCCCAGACCTTTCATGATTAATAACAATCGAATCTAAAATAATTATAAATAATATAAAATTATGCCTCAAACATTTAAATATATAGATTACAAGAAATAACTACTTGTACAATATAGGTTATGTAAACAAAATATTTATAATTTTATTGCCATGATACATGACTAAACAGTTTTTTTCTATTCTTTTATCTCACTGAAAAGTGTTATATAAATAAATATTATTAAATTATCGACGTGAATTATTTCAGTTATATTTTATGAATGTTTAAAATATACCGTCTATGCTTCTTAACTTAAAGAAGAGATTTCAGCTTAAGTCATCAAAAATATCATTACTTTTATTTAGTTGCAAAATCGTTAAATAAATATCACGTTATCTATTTATAGTTGTTTGATATTTTTTTACATGTTCTAACCTGCTAATATAATGTTTATATTATTATATACTATTCAGCTTTATGTTACTTAGGTGTTATTGATAAACTATCACTATCGAGTTATTCGTCGCACTAAAAAAATACCGTAATGTATATAGTATGTTTACACATCTACACATTTCTCTTAGCCATATAGAGAATTTGGTACACAAACTAATAAAGTGATAAACAATCAAAAATGAAAAATTTGTACTAATCGCTTAGAAAACCTCTTCATGTAATATATAGAACACTTAGCGAAATTGTTGGACATTTTCTGGTGCTTTAATTCTCAATCACAATAAAAACGTGCTACACAGTATTCGCATTTACGTACTATCTACATAAAATTACACTATTGGTTAGAAGTAAACCTAATAAGTATAAGAGTCTATATACTACCTAGTTCAGCCCTTGGAAAGATAAATGAGATTAAAAAAGAGTCAATGACCTAGCTGTAATAGTTGACAAATCACCAAAAAATAGTTAGATTATAAAATATCTATAGAAGGCGATTCAAGCGCCGGGCGAATTATAACTTTAATTTAGAAACATAGCATAACTTATTATGTATTGATGTATAAAGATAAAATTACTATAACAGAGCCTCAAAGACCTATCCTTTTAGTAAAAACGTTAATGATGATAATTATATAACATAATTTGAACCTTCTAAATAAAATCGCAGCATATAAAACCTAAAAAACACCAAATATATTAATGAAAAGGAATCGTGACGGTTTTAGTATAGTTATTTATCAAAGTGAGAAAAATTATAATTTTACATACACTATTTCGATAAAAAGATTGAAGTCATTGTTAAGAATGGCTTCTTTTTGATATATAAGTTGTGCAAAACAGAAATACAGAGAGTGTGATAATTAATGATAAAGTAGGAAAAATTTTTAATAAAACAAGTAAAAATTACTAATATTACTATTAATGTATGTAATTAATTTGAGGGAACAATCCACAAAAATCTGTCAATAAAGCTACTAATAAGAAAAATATTTACAGAAAGTTACAGATTCATGCGATAGTTCTAGAATGAAAGTTTTTTTTTTTGTGAGACAGATCTTAAAAGTAATAGTTAAATATAAATATACCTCTTTGATTAATATTTTCCAGTGTATAATTACAAATAGAGAAAATTTTAAGAAGGCCAAATCAAGAAGAGAATTGATATATCATTCAGTTTCTGAAGCGTTTTCCTTTTCGTAAAAAAATTTACATCTGATAGGTATTATAATATTCGATTAAAAAAATAAATAGATGTCTCCATATCTTCTCATATTAGATAATATTTCCGAAAAACTATGAAAAATAATTGAGTAAGCAAGAGATATAATTGTATGTATAGTATTATGTTAAGTTGCTATTATATTAAGTGAGTTGAAGGAGTGATTACGAAGTACATAAAGATATTGTTGACAGTGATTTATGTAGAAAAAAAGTTAGAAAGATAAGTGAATATAAAACCCATGAAAGATTTTGCCTTTTGTAATGTTATACAACGTAAATGAATATTCTGGTATGCTGCAGTTTAGAAATACTGTATTAGATCATATCTCAGTATATTCAATATTATCATCATAAACATCATGAGTTAAACCTTGCTATTATCAGTTATTATAATATTAATATATATATATATATATATTATAATATAATATATATAAATATATATATAATATAAACATATATATAATTAATATATTATATAATATATAGTATATATTAAATTATAATTAATATTTATATATAATAATTATATAATATTATATTATAATATTAATAAATTAATTATAATTATAATATATATATTAATATACATAATAAGGAAGCTTAAAAGTTAATAGAGGTATTTAGTTGAAATTATACCATCGTTCTAAGGTAAGATGGTATAATATCATGATAACAAATAATTAAATATTCGTATTTTATATTAGTTTTCCTTATTTTAATTTATCTTATTCACTATCTTAGCTAAAATCAACACATATCACCACCATTTAATCATATAACTAATAGTATATATATATATATATATTATATATATATAATATAATATAATAGGATATATAATATTATATATATAATAATCTATATATATAATATATATATTAATAATATTATAATATAATATATTTAATAATATATATTTATATTAATATATATAATATATATATACTATAATTAATATATATATATTAATATAATATATATATATATATATAATATTAATATTAACTTATAGTAATATATATATATTAACAAAGATATATATATAATAATTATATAATATTATTAATATATTAATATATAATATATTATATATATATATATAATATTAATTATATAATTAAATATATATATATATTATTATATATAATATAATTACATATATAATTCTTCATATTTATTCATTCATTCTCACCTACAATTAAACCTCCCAATCCGAGATCGCGAAACTGGTCAGGGGAATATATTTAAGTATGGTTATTCTGACTCCAATAAGTGGTGTTATATTATATTAAAGTTATTGCAAGATATTAAGGCTCGTAAGAGCTAAAGCTCCTACTTCAGGCGTACAACGCATTGTAATGCTTGACCACCGAGCTAGTGGTATATTTCCCATTTCATAATGTGAGAAGCTAATGAGAAGAGTATTTTATATATGAGATACTGAGTATGTCCTGTGATGTCTATATATATATGGTTTATACTGTTATCAATATATGTATGTATGATAATAATATAATATTAAATATATAATATATTAATAATATAATTATACATATATATATTATATAATTATATATATTAATATATAATTATATATTAATATATTATATATAATATAAATAATTAAATATAATAAATAAATATCTATTTATATAAATTTATATTAGATATTTATATATAATATAATTAATAATATTATAATATATATAAGTGATGAATGCATAATACTGTAAAGAATCTTCAAAATCTCTTAAATTTAATATTGTTATTGTTATATAATAATACTAATTATATTATCTACCAACTTTTTATATATATAAATGTTAATATTAATTGCAATCACATACTTATGTGGATATAGTAATTTATCGAAAATTCCATAAAGCAGAGCATAATATACTATACAACTTATAGGGATATTATTAATTTATATATTCATTACAAATGTATAATATATAGTAACTAGTTAATATATAAGAGCAATATGATATACCATAATGGTTTGGTCTACCTACGTTATTATCGAATATAGTGCTTGAGTGATTCAGGGTATAAAGATTATACGTAGTATAATGCATCTTAGCTTTGAGACAGTATTTTAATAGATAAGTATTTCCTGAGGGTAGTTTCGTCTATTGTTAGTCTTCGTTTACTAATATAATATATCGATTAGCGTAGTGGCCATAACAAATTACTATAATCGAGCCTATCATTACTGCTATATTATAGGGTCACAGGATTATACCATAAAAATACCTAAATGATATAGGTATGTAAAATAAATATAATAATTATAACTAATCATATAGTGTTAGATATTATATGTATATATATACAGTATAAGATAAGATATATATATAGAACTATATAATATATTAGTTTACCAAATAATTATATATATATATATAAAATATAATATATATATATATATTATATATAATTATATATAATATATAATATATATATTATATATATATTTATAATTTAATATTTATAATATATATATATATATATATTATATATATATTTAATATTATATATAATATTTATGAGATAAAGCATACTATATATATATATTATTAGCGAGAGAAATGAAATATTAACTGAACATATTAAATTGAATAATTCTGAAGGGATTCAGGATGAATTAGGTGAGGTTCTTAAAAAAAAAAAATATTAATATAATATATATATATATATTAATTAAACATATATAATTCTTAGTAAAATATGATAATTAATATATAGTTATATATAATATTATATATTTATTAAATATATTATATATATAAATATATATATATAGTATATATATATAAATTAATTAATATATATTATAATATTTATTAAAATATTAATATTATATGTAAAGATATAAATTAAAAATAAGTAATTTTTACTATGAATACTTTCCTTATAAAAACTAAAATAAAATATATTATAGCATTGAAGTTTTTGTCTCTCGATAAAATAATCAAAAATCTAAAAAGCAAAAATTGTTAAAGCAAAACCTCTGCTTATTAAAGAAACGAGACGCTGTACAAAATGCAATGTTTCTTTACGAGGATGGGAACGCCTTTTCAGACAAATTTTTTGTCCATGTACAATTGTGGATTTAAAACATTAAATTTGAAATTTGAATATTTTGCAAACTAAACAACATCACTTATGAATTTAAGACTTTTTCAAAATGATAGTTTCCATCATGTCGTCAGAGAATCAACATAACTTCCATACACTGTAGAAAACCCTTGATGAAAATTAAATACAGATATTTATAAACAAATTTTCAATATCTGCATTGAAATGCAAACACTATTTAATATTTTTTCCTATGCCCAGATCAGAAACAATAAACCAAGGTCTAAGAATTTCTACATGCCATTCCGCTATACCCAAAAAATTCATGATATTAGATAGAATAATGGTAGAAACAGGAATATTCTTAGTTCAAAGTACATATGTTGAATAGTATTTGTGTGTTAAATGACCTCCGATATATGTTACATAGATGAAAGCAGATTTACCTTACATGTTTACACCATACGGTATTTGGATATTAAAATGAATGAATTACTCGCAAGTGAAAAATGACGGAGAAATAAGTACGAGTAATCAGATAGGATGATATAAGAGTAAGAATAGAAGAGAGAGCTTGATAAGAGATAGGAATTAACTATAATGATAATAGATAGAGAGATGAATAGATGAGAATGAAAGTTATAGTTAGTTATATATATAACAAAGAAGAGATAAGTAATTTAAATGGGCATTAAATCCCGACCTGGATTCAACATATATATCTAAAATCTGAGACTGAGAAGATGAAGATAGATAGATGAACGAAATATATTGATATGAGATGTAAGAGAAAGAGATTATAGTCATACGAATAGAGAGATAGATGATAAGGAGAGTGAACTAGAGATATAAATAGAGAGTAATATAGTGAATGAGTGTAAATGAGATCATATAATAAGAAGAAGTATAGAAAGAGAGATGAGATAATGAGATAGAATAAATAGGAGATGAGCAGAGAGAATGCAAGTGAGTAGAGTATTCAGCAAATTTTTGAAGTGATGAAATTTATAAAACAATAAGTAGAATAATAAATGATCCTAGCTTTAGCTTTTTGGATCGTATACCCTATTAATAAAAAAAACTAACATTTCAAATGTTATTTTAACTATCACTCATAGATCACAATTAATATTATTGTATATATATATAATATATCTTAATCCAAATTCAGCTACTAGATGCAAACAAAGACATAAAGTATATCATATAATATCAAGGCTAATATTACGCAAATTTCTAGTTTAGTGTATATAGATCTCATACATTTCTTAGTAAAATTAGGCAGTGTATATACTAAATTAGATGATAATATGACATATAATTACCTATTTTTGAGCAGCAGGTAATAATATTAAATACTCGTAATTTAACTAGTATGTGTGAGTTATGGATATTTAGTCTCTGAATTAGTTTTAGGGTAGAATATTTATGTCATGTTATTTATGATAGTTGTTGAAAAAATAATGAGATAATCCTAATTCTAGCTAAATAATGATATATATAGTCCGAAACTTATTCTCCCTTATATATATCAATGGATGTAATATTATGAAATGAAGACAGTAAATTTCCGCAAAAGCTTAATTCGGAAAATCTGGACGAGCTATATGCAGTTTACAATCATGAACACTTTAGTATTAAACGTGTAACTTAATACGTCGCAAAGTAGAAGATGATTACACGACACAAAGATGTGCCACAGATGATAATGCTTAAGAATGTTGTGTAAATATCAATCACTTAATTTCCGTCATATATATGTTAATTTAAGTGTTTTTAAATTTGTGTTAAATTTTATATATTTTTTTCTATAGATGGTCTCTATGCCGACGGTGAACGAAAGGGGGACGAAAGTCCCCAGCTCCCGTACTTTTGCTCCACCATGCGTGAGGCCGATTGAGACCCTGAACTCTATTGACTATTTTCTTGGCTGATTTTATTGATTTAAAATGTGTTATCTCTTTAAAGATCTTAAAAAAAAAACAAAACTTAGTAATTGTGCAAACACTGTACGAAATACAATTCGACCTATAAAGAATAATCACTCTGTTAAAAGAAAAAAATCTCGATTAATAATGAAATCAAATACAAGTTCCTGAGTAAGAAAAATCTCGTAATATCGAAGTATATATCGTACCGTAAAATATACATCATCTTAAAAACTGGTTACAACGTTTACACTACTACTTTGATAAGAGATTTTTAATAATTAGTGCAAAGTATGTTTTAGTTATATTGATCGTTAATCCTAATTATAGTTAATATAATATATATAAAATATAATATGATAAAATATTAATTGAAAAATAAGTTGATTAATAAAAATCACAAATAAATTTATGATGAATTCTCGATATTAGTTTCTTATAAAATATAAAATGCAATTTAATTCTTTAACCATAAATTTATTCAATTATAGCATCACGTTTTAAAGTAATTTCTCTGCAAATATAGAATTTTTAACGAAATGCAAATATCCATATTTGGTGACCCCTTAGTGTATGCATTAAACAATCAAGATTCATATCATTGAAAAAAATACTACTTTCTATAAACAGAGTGAGAAGCTCATTTACATCATTCCGCATGAGACCTCTTATTTCAACTTATATTACTCAAAACTTAACTGTATAGGAGTATCAGACACACAAAAGTAATCTACGTTGCTCCGACGTTACAAATATATATTATAGCGGGTCTAGGAACCCTATCTCTGCGTAGAGAGACTATCGAGAGAGAGAATTTTAATTTATAGTGCACGAATCGAAGATTCTTCCCGTTCTGTTATTTTCCAACCCTATAGTGACCCGAAACCTCGGCATCCTACTAGATGCGATTAATCCATTAATATTTGCTAAAAAAAAATTAGTATTATTAATTATAGAAATTACCCCCTAAATGAGTGTGCTGTACTCTAATTATATTAATACAAAAAAAAAATTATTATTCAGATTTCAAGAATATTTATGAATTTTTTTTATTTTATTTAAAATCCAGACTAAAATATAGCAATTTGCAATTTGAAAGTCGCGTCATAGACTTGATTAATTTCATTAAATCAATGCAAAAGCTATCGCAATCACAATATTCGTTATTGGTCCCAGTGCCAAGTATTGGCCAGCGACTTTGGAGTATTTCTTTAGATGAACATGACTCTCGTGAAACAATCAATTAATTACTAGTATTTTTGGTGTACTTTTTTTTAAATTTTATAATTAGCTACAACAAGTAGTACTATTTTAGACATCGTCTCTGTACATCTATCGTGCTCATATTCCTTTATTATAGTTTGCAATTTCCTTTAATCTCCGAGTATGAAACATCCTCACATATAAATACATCACTACAACCATTACGCGTGATTATTTATATTAAATCATACCTATGCAGTAATAATATAAGTCACTACTGTACATGTTTGTACTCCAGCATACGAGCAGCTTTTTCTGTCGTAGAGCACTATATCCAACTAGAATCTTTATATTAGACAGTCATATATAAATTAATAGTATAATAATATTACAATCACTAATAATTTTGTAAATCTCCCTCTCAATGTAAAATTGGATCAAATAAAATGAAATTGTGTGAGTAGTTATCATAAAAAATATGACCTATGAGTAAAAGATATCATTGTCTCTTATAAATATTATAAAAAGAATAAAAATGGAAAAAAGAATGCTCCCTAAATAATATATAGTGGAAAACTAATAAATTGCTATTATCCCTCATTATAATATAAAATAACTTCAGAATATATTAAATTTCCAGAAGACTTATAACAGGGTGCCAAAAGCAGTTGGCGGATATAATATTAGTGAATTTAGAGTAGCAGATAAAGAAAATAATTTCCAAATTTACTTATTTTATAAAATAATAAAATTAGTTTTAATAATACTAAATATAACTATAATTATATAATAATATTATTTTTAAGCTAATAAAAATATATTATATTATAATATTACATAAAAATTATAAATATATAATTAAAACATATATAACCTAAATAATAATCATAGAATTATAATTAAAGAAATAAAATAATAATGAAATAGAGCAAATAGATAGAAATAATATTATATTTAATAATTAAAGTTATTATTATATAACATAATTAAAATAAAACGGTTCTACCTCACAATAAAAAATAGCCATATAATGTATTATAATACCCCCACCTAACCTCCAACGATTATTAAAATTATATATAAATATTAATAATATATATTATGTACCTTTTACAATATATTAATAGTGATTTTCAGTTTATGATTTTTTTTTCTGTTTTATATTAAATATAATTAATTTTATCTTATACTGATTATAAGGATTCCTAACTAGTCATATATATAAAGGTAGTAGTGACGGACAATGATCTAAAAAAGTATATTATAGGACCAAGTTAACGTTTTAACGGCTCCGTCAGTTATTATAATATTATTTTTTTCAGCTTAACTATAGGAACTATCTCTAAGTTAGCGTATAAACCGCAAAGAGAGTGGCCAGCGAGAGGGCAGGAGAGAGAGAGACTGAGAAGGAGAAGAAGAGCTCTCCTCGGACTAGTATACAGGAGTGTGGGTGCGCCGGACAGCTGATATAAGATACTATTTCCCCCCCCTCAGGGAAGGGTCTCCGGAATCCCCAATATATCAGCTCTTATAGTTATTTTTTTATAGTAGGTAAATAATATGGCGCGAGTAAATGCGTTCCTTCCTGGCCCCTCCCTACTATCGAGTGATATGGAAAACTAATCACTACCATTCTGTCCCCCGTCGGATGATATATAGACTCACCCTTATGTATACTCATACATTATTTTTTTTTTTTTTTTTTTATTTATTTTTTTTTTTTTTTTTTATTATTATTTGTTTTAATTAAAGCTTTTAAAATGTGATTCTGGGATAGAGAAATTACAATAGAAAAGGTGAGACTACATGGAAAAACAAGGTTGCACCTACTGAAGTATAATTTCTTTTTTTAAAATTAATTCTTGGTACATCTAAATAAAATTCCAACGTCACCAAAATACATATGTTTAAAATAATAATTAAATCGAAAATCGTTTTGATACCACATTTTGTCGCGGGTCATCCTGATCTGACAATTCATTAGTTCAGTTAGTCGCAGTGATAATCTAGCATATAATGTTTACAAGAGAATAAATATCTATAAAGATATATACAAACACTCCTAACTGTACGTGCACTCGTATTCGATACAATATATTTAATTTTATCTTCTATTCTTAATTGCTATGAAAATGAATATAAAATGTATGTTATAATAAATATATGAAGTAAACTTATTCCTAACTTTTAAGTTAAACATCATTGAGTAGATGACATAACCATTTTAATTTGAAAAATAAAATAATAGATATAAATTATTTCTATATAATATAATATATATATAACTAGTATTTGTAAAATAATTATATAATGTAATTGAAAATTATACTATTTATATCTCTATATATATATACACATTATATTTTTCATTTACAGTGTAATATAAATTAATAGTTTATTATATTCAAATAGTGAAATTAAAAAAAATACTGCATTGATTATAATATATGTTATATACTCGTATCAATAGTATCATAATAAATTCATTAATATGTTGTAAATTTTTTTTGTTATTAACAAGTTTTTTCCAATTGAAAACATTACTTGCCAAAAAAAATAACCTCCTAATTACTTTATTTATTAAATTTATAGCAATTGGTGATTAAATCCTCAATAATAGTGATAATATAATTATATATATATTATATATATAACTATATATATATAATATATGTCCTGATTGTGCTAAGCTTAAAAGAGATAATATATACATTCTTATAAAGTATATTTTAATGATTATAACACTCGTAATATACTATATATAAAAATAATAAATATATTTTTTTAATTTTTAATTAGTGTGAAGCCTTTTTACTTTATGATCTATAATAAGTTAATAATATAATATATATAATAACGATATATTATCATATATATATCATATATATATATACGTATATATATATAGATATAAATATAGTATATATACTATAAATAATATATAATCAATATATATATTTATATATAACTATCTATTAATTAAATATATTAATATATATATTTCTAAAAAATTTATTATTATACGATATATATATAATATATATAACAATAATATTATAATATGACTGTACAGATAGATATATATGTTAGATCATTTCAATGAATAAAAAACGCAAATTGCTGATTTAGTGAAAAACTAGAAAAAAATACAATAAGTCATATCTCCGATAAACATAAATCATATGTACATAAATAATGCTTACATTATCACGGAAAAAGTTACACTCATTTTTGCGAATACATATTTATTAAAACTTTTAGTAGGAACCATAGTAATAAAAAACACCACACATATAAACGAAAAATTACGCTAAAAGAAAACATCTAGTACTTCTATTTTTTCTGTGGATGCTGACAAGTATAATATACTTATGTGAGTCTCACATTTCTGTTTGATGCCCAGTAGAATAGCACATCCGATTTTATGCAGGAGGGATGAAATTATCGAATCCCGTATTTACAAGTTGTGTTGGATATTTCCTTGAATTTTGTGTAGGGTGAATATTTCATGCCGTATTGCTGTTTGTGAAAAATGAATCGAATCCACATTTTGCTAAGGAGATGAATGTCATATTCACATTTGTAATTGTGACATATTCCTCATGCCTATTTGTATTTGGAAATGAAGTTGTTACATTATCTAATTTATCATATTAATTAGGTTAGTGAAAGAATAATCACTTTCCTATAAGTATATAATATTATAGTGAATAGAGTGTGAATATATCAATCCCCATTTTGATGATGAATTTTCTATAATCACGTTCAATTTGATTTATATGATATGATGATAAGGAAATCCTACGTATTTGTCATCGATACATGATGAATTTATACTATAGTATTATGTTTTTGCAGTAAATAATGCATTGCATCTATAATGATTTCTTACCTCACAGTAAATGTATAAAAATAATAAATAAAAGAAGACCATTCATTCTTAAGAAAATATACTATGCTAATTAGTAGTTAAAAATAAAAAAGAAATCCCAGAACGCAAGCTGTAAAAATAATCGAATTCAAAACCCGCTTCAAATATTAGAAAGGGAAGAGAACCCTCATAAG
>JABUQX010048789.1:17500-30664 GCA_015478945.1 Trachelipus rathkii | reverse complement strand
TATACGTGTGTGAAGTATGTTAGATTGATGAGCAGCTGGCAGCAACGTTGTCTGAGGTTTAAATATTCACTAGGGTTGTGTTGGATGAAGAAGGGAACGGATGATGCAGAGTGTTAGTAGGAAGTTGTGAGCAATGCAGGAGGTTGCTGGTTGCATTAAAATTCGTTGTGTGATATGTAAAGGGACTAAAAGTCTGAGGTGCGCTAGATCTTCTAATGAGGGTTTTATGTTGTTACCTGGGTTATTGTATAGTAGTGGTGAGACTATTGTCTGGAATAAGAAGTATAGATCTTAAAGTTCAATGTTGTTCAGATGGAACAATCTTAGGGGATGCTAGGTGCTTGAAAAGAATTACACTCAAGGGAGTGGCAGGAGATGAACGTAGAATTCAGGAGTTGTTGTGACCGTGTCCGAAGAAAAAGGAACCGCGTTAAATGAGAGAATAAATGGAAAGTATGTTGACGATGGTTTGGTCAGCTCGCAGAAAGTTAATGGTTTTGTCCCTAGAATTTTTTAAAAGCCATGAAATGAAATAGTCGTTTTGTTTAAGCGGTGCAATGTATGAGTTGGTACGCAAAGATAGGTCATATGTTCCCCGCACCCAGAGCGGTGGTCGCCCGAGATTATCGAATGGAGGAAGTGGATTTGAGTCGTGTGAAACGAATGGTCTGAGGAGAGAGAATTTATCGGTTTTCTTACAGTTTGGGCAGAGCCGTTTCGAGAATAATGGAGTCGTTGGGAAAAAAAATGATAGTTTTTACGATTGCAGATGAGCGGAAGAAAATTTTGAATTAACAGTGTTTGTGTCAGGTCGGAGGGGCAGATATGCGTTCGATGGCCCACCTGGGCCAGGGGATCGAAGACCGATTACAATTGGGATGTCGATTGATAGGGCCATAGTGAGGGGCGTCCGTCGTCATATTGCCGGGAGTGCCCATGATGAGGTCTATTGGGTGGGTTTTCGGTGGATCATGATGTTACCTCGGAGCTCTCACTAATTAATCGGTACAGAGGGTGGAGCCTGAGGAGGTTACCGCGCCTCGGCGGGGCCTGGTTCTTTTTCGACGTTGTGTAACACTGTTTTCGCCTACTGCATTATCTTTGTTCCAATGAGCTTGTGTAACAGCACACTCTTAGCGCGCCCAATCTTGCGTGGCAAAGGAAGATAGACTATTGGTGGAAGAAAGAAAGAAAATATATAATAAAATAAATAATTATTTAAATAAAAAATAAAATAAAAAAATTTTATAAATTAATAAAAAAAATGTTAATAAAGATAATAATAAAAACTACCCATCAGTGTTTCCTTGTCGGGGCCGGAAAAAAAAAATAAATAGATAAGTATTTTAAATATAATACATAAAAAAAAAAAAAAATATTAAATATATTAAAAATTAATAATTAAATAATTATAAAGAAGTAAAATAGGGTATGAATAGCGAAAGGAGCGATTGGCCGTATATATCCTCGATATAGGTGTGGAGCTGAGTGGGATAGTATTAGCCTGCTCACGTTACGCGGGATAGGGTGGATATATATTACATACACAAATTTGCCATTTGTATATTAAAATACTTACGGCGCTAACATGCGTGCCGACGTTGCGCTGTTCTCTTACAAGGGAAATGATTCCTCTTACACATGTTAGAGCCCATTGCGCGTTTCTCTAATTCTGCAAAGCGAACTCAGAAAAAAGCACAGAGATTTTCCTAACTGGTGAGCGTTTGTTGCAATACACCAAACACATCCGTTCATCAATGTTGGGACGTACCGAACCAACCCACATGAACAAAAAAGGACCATTTTCTAAGAGAAGATGATTTAAACTCCATCTTGACTTAGTTTTTCGTATGACGTTCTGACAGCAGGTGGCAAACTTATTTCCTACAAAATATATAAATATATAATAATATATATATACGTATAGTATTAGATAAGGGGTTAGGGAATATTGATAAGGATGATATACTAAGTAAGGTAGTGATAATAGTAAAGATGTATGAATATTATATATATAAAGAAAAGAGAAGATAATATAATTTATCTACGTAGATATGTATATGCATATAGTAGGAAGAGGAGGATTTATAATAGGGATATAAACCTAAACAAGTATATAATATATATATACAGGAGACAAGAAATGAGTAGAAAAACATAGGAAGCACCGGGAGAGTAAGTCGAAAAGGAGAAAGTATGTCCACTCTATATACACGCCTTAAGTGAGACCATGTGATCAATCAGAAAGAGATGTACACGCCTAAACGGCCTCTTTCCCCGGAGACTGCGAAGGCGGGAGCGAATGTGGGACAGTCTTGTCGAATATGTTGGTTCATTCTCTGACAAAGCCCCACAACCTAGCCATATACCACTCAACAAAAACACCAGTTTGCGTAATTCAAACTATCGCACGGAGGCATTAAGAGAAAGACCTGTTATGTCAACGTGTTGTCTACTCCGTGTCAGGAGAAATATACAGTTTTACTGAGGTCATCTCTCCTCTTCTCTTCATTGCTGCACACCGCGACACGTTGTTGAGTGTACCGACCCTGCCGTTGGACTGGCGACCTCTACCGATAAACATTCGAGCTTATATCAAGTCCTCTCTCATGCGCGAGTACTGAATGACACCAATAATATTATATCTCAATGAAATCTTACGACTATCTCTTTCTCTTTCACATTCTCACGCTACTCCTAATGCGATATATCTCGCTCTTTATCATTATCATTCAAATTAATCTATTCTCTATGATCTGCAACAAGCTTCTATTTATTATTTTTTATAAGTTTCACATTTCTCATACGTGTTAACAATACATGTTTTCATCTTTGTACCGAGCAGGTCCTATTACTATTAGCCTTATAGTTAGCTCTTGTCTTTCAATTTTCTAAGTAACTATACTTTGTTATATATCCTGCTAAGTCATCCCATCTTTACTCCTATCACTATTTTCAGATGTAATAAATATTTTATATATGCCACAGTGTGTGTAACGTAAAAATTTGCAGAGTTACATTAACCTAATTATGATTACTCTCGTTGGTTTTTGAGTTAATCATAATCACAACCAAATAACTTCTTGCAGTTAGATATTTTTGTTCTGTTTATTTCTCTCTTCTCTTATATTTAAACATTTTGTTTTTCACTAAAAAATTTATCCCTACTTAATTGGATATTTTATTTATACTAGAAACCCTATTAACACACTTATAACTTTAGCGCCATCTTACATATTCTTTCTCACTATCCACATAAGCTAGTAATACATCTCAGTAAATTTCTCATTCAATCCTCATTTATCCCACAGACTTACATTCCTTCCTCAAACTATTCTACACATTCGCTCTAAATTATCTAGTTTTGACTTCTTTAATTATGATGATTTATATTGAACTATGATCTCTAAGTCATATGTTATATGATGTTAATAAACATAGTACACATAAAAATACTTATTTAATATTTATAATTTTATTTGATTTTTGTTTTATTTTCTTATTAAAACATTTTTGTTTTTATACTTAAAAAATTATTAATTCTTTATTATTTTTATATCATTAAAAAATTTATACATTTTTTACCATACTCCTAAGCTAAGTTTTAATATCTAAGTAAATCAGTAAATCAGTATAAATCAGTAAATCAAACTAATTAGTTATAAATACATGATATACTATATTATATAATATATACTCTCATAAGTAAATCAGTTAATATAAATTCAGTATAAATCATGATTAATATCTAGTGGTTAATTTCAATAACCACTCCAACTCTATCCTTTACCATTACCTATTTCAGTGATCTGATTATGATCTTAATTTTATATAGATTTTGAATTTATGGACATCCAACTTCAGAGTGTGAATTGCGGGTCTATCACCTGTACTAATTAGATTTTTAAAAATCTATTAGTTAAATTGATAAGTAAAATAATACGTAAATTTTACCAATTACCCCCTATACAAGCTTGACGGAAAGTAGTGAGTTCCAAGATCAATATCTCAGATATTAATGTCCAATACTAGCGCGACAATTCCTAATATTCTTGCTCCTACTCCATTCTGAAGTTGATATTGATTCTATTGGATTCTTGATTCATCTGTCATATTTGGTTTTATAACAGTTAAACACCTCCGAGAAAGAACTTATATTGATTATTAATTACTGATCTTACATATTGTAAGCCTATCTAACTGCGATCATTTAGTTTGATAACTGATTTAAAAATGTCTTAAAGCCATTAGTATCGATCTTATCATCATACATGTGGTTAAGATCTTGACCTCCACTGAGTATGACATCGCATTTTAATGAATTTCTATATAACACTTTTAATCTAACGCATACAACATTGGCGTAAAGGCCAGAAACGTTCATCTCAATTCGAAGGTAATATCTATAAGTTGAATTCCATCCAATCAGAATATCAAGAGGTACCACCTCCGCACACATTATCCCTGTTTTTCTCGATTTAAATCACGCTAATATTTGTTTGATCTCAGAACGAGCGACCAATCTATTATTCTTCTATTGATTCTAGTCAATCTCTAGAAAAAAAAAAAAAAAAATTAAGACATTTAAACAACAAAGAGACTACTTTCACCTACTTGGAAGTGGATATTAATTTTGGTTCTCTATTTATCTTTTCAAAACAATTTTTGTTTTTAACTAAAATTATTTAGTTAATCTCTGTTGGTTTGTCGTGAAATGATCTCCAAATAAACTGGGTTGTAGGCGGTCATTGTATTGAAACATGTGCCCCTGTGCTCTTCTTCAAAAGCGAAGTTATTATAACAGTACTCAAGTGAGTTGCTCCTCTAAGGGATTCAAATCCAGTTTTTGTATAAATACTGCCAACTCTCTTTCCTAGGCCACACTCACTATCAATCCCTTACGATAGAAGCCTTAAATTTATGTATTTCTATAGTCTCGACTTCTGATTCTTCAACTCTAATCAGATTCGTTAATATTATTAAGAAAGTTCTTGCCACTGTATTGTGTAATACTCATACATTCTTCTGTGATCTATATTTGTAATCCATTCCATAGAAGTCCATTATTATTATCTCCTCGTACTGCTGATTGACTTAATTCGACATAATCACGTGGTAAAGTGGCGACACTTAAAATTTCTTTATTGCGTGTGGTTTGTACTAGGTAGGAGTATTTGTTTTGAATGATGTCTTTATTTTGTATAGATATGTTCTAGGCTTGTTGCGTTTAAAACTCTGATATATTGCAAAGTTCCATGGTTAAAACAAAAACTTCATAAACATTATTAATGTCAAAATCCTCTATTTTTCCCAAAATGTGTGACTTGCACATTGATGATCCCATACGGTTGTCTTTTCAAATTATAGCCGATTAACTCAAGTTAGTCTTTGTATATGTTTATAGGAGTATAGAAAGCTCCATTAGTTAATAAAATTAAATTATATCTTTCATACAATACGGACTCTCGTATCCATCCAGGTGCGTTAAATCCTATGCAATTCAACTTGAGACTACCAAATATTATACATAAAACTCTATAAATTTAGAATTAGTTCAATAATATACCAGGCAGGAAGGATCGAAGCACATTAGCGCCAAACACTCCAACACGTTACTATTACCAAACCATACCTCTCGACGTACGCTATCAATAAATTAAATGTGATTATGTGGTTTGTGGTAAGTGTTCTTTAAACAGTTATTTTTTCTATTTTAGTGTATTATTGTATCCATAATATCAATTTTCGATATTCTCTGTCGATTTATTTTTTATGTTTACCCAGGATACCTTCGATATAACTGAGTGGGAATTGATATGAATGGAAAACAAATAATAAATATGTTTGCTCATTGGTATCTGACTCTACTAAGCCATCCAAAATGCTATAACATGTACCTCGTCCCGGACCAAGACGCCAAATTGAGAAGGAGAGTTCCTGACGAGGTGTCCTTTAAGTCTAATTATAACCGTAGTTCTGGCGAGGTGGCAATCAGAGCCATTCCAGTTTAAAGTATATATCACTGGTTGGTAAAATTATGGACTTACTCACTCTACCCGACACGACTCTTAACCTCATCATACACTCCGAATCTAAAGTAGTAACGCTACGAGCCAGTACTCAGACCGCGCAACTCTCAAGAGCAAAAGAGCATAATATTTTGTTCCTATGCATCACTCATACATCCAATTTGAACAAAATTCAGCACACAATAATTTCTCGTGCAGATTAAATTCCCTTATATTATACAATTTTTACATACAAAATTATGAAAAGCACTGGAGTCATAAGTTATAAAGCCAAACCTGATTGAGGATCACTTATAGTTCGTCTCCTGTCAATGTGCAATTTTTATCTCCTCTTGGCATAAATTTCTATGTTTTAATCCAACAATATTTCAGTGATTGTTGGACATAATTAAATTGATAATACCACGGGCACGAATATTTTAGTATACTAGTTTCCAATTCATTATCTTGGCCTCATTTTTGGAATAAACAATTAAAAGCAGGGATGTCACTGTGAGTGACGGAGAAGTGTTATTATCCTGAAACATTTTATAATTTACCATTACTTAATTCCATTATAACACTATCTTTTTAGTTCATTAACAATAGTTTTATAATTATTCTTCTTTTTTCTTTAATTAGTATATTAATTTGATTTAATTATTATATTTAATTAATTTATTATTAATATTATTATTATATTATTGATTTATTAATATTAATTATTATTTAATTATTATATATTATATATTATATTAATATATTATTATATTATATTATTATCATATTATTATATTATTATTAATTATTTATTTTTATTTATTATTTATTATTATATATACATAACTTATTATTTTAGTATTTATGATCAATTTAACATAAAATCTATATATAATTACACTCTACACAACACCACATCACATAACTACATAACACACACACACATCACTAAAGATATATAGACATACTTGATCCTCATCTTTAAACTAATATTTATAGTTCCTAGGGCAATTCATTCGGATCATATAACTTACTTTTAATATCATACATGGACTGCTTAATGTTTCTATATTGAATCTAATGATAGTATGGTGTAAATACATTTTCTAAACATCGTTAAGCATCCAGAAGATGAAGAGAAGTTTATTTTCAAGTCTTTTGCTTCTTGAGTTATATTTTAATTTTGCTTATATTGTATTATTCAAAGAACTAATGAAAATTCTGGTTTTTGTACTTATGTGAAAAACATCATACTGCAAAATGAAGGTACTGCTTTATTACAACCATTTCATAAATATAAATAACAGAACTTAGACTATTTTTTTATATTATCTAAAAGATTATTCCTATAAGGCATTTATTGTATAAAAACTTTACTCATATTTAATTATATCTTGTTTATTTCTGTTTAAAATATTTTATGCTCACACAATCTAACATTACTCAAAGATAAGGACTCAACAACTCTACTTTATATAAGAGATCATATCTATTTCAAATACTTTAGCCAATTTACCATACTTTCTGTTACAAGCAGTAACAGTACATCCAGTTAAATCAACAGTACCATCATTTACAATCACAAACCACTTCTACACCCATCACCTCTATATCACTCTATCTTGATAGCATATTTAATGCTCCTAGTCTGATCTTGAAGTGTTAAAAGCTCTATTTGATCCATATAGTATGTCTCCCTCTTGTGGGGTTTGAATTTCCTAAATGAGTATATGAAGTCCGAACGAAGAAAGGCTTGCTTATCAATGCTCTATGATAGATGCTTTGTGCTAATTTATTACATGTTCCACAATTGAGTTCATTTTTTGGTATATAATCATAGTTAACAACAATTCTCTATTTTCATTCTTTGAGCTCTCTTAAATATAACCTTACTACAAGTTAATTGTATGGTTAAATCCCTTCCAAATTACTCTTCTTTGAGAAGATCAGAGATTCTAGGTAGATAAACCTCAAGGCTGGTAAACTAATATATCAAATTAAATATCTAATAAAACATGCTCCATCCAGCCATACCTCCAAAACCCTTTATACCATAGATTACTATATATTTAGATTCTCTCATAATTTGATCTAATAGATCTATTGATACTATTTGAATATCATATTATTGTCAAGTGTATATATTTATATACAACATATATAATAAACATTAAACAAAAACTTTTATATTTTTATTTTATTTGAGTATGGTGATATTAAATTAGATAACATATATTTATATTATATTAAACTTATATAAATTTTATTTAATTTATTTTTATAACTTTAATAAAAAAAATTGGACTAATTTTTTTAAAAACCAATTGCAAAAAATGCCCTAAAGAGGTAATTCAGTAAATCAGTAATTCAAACCACCCCTACCTCCCTCTTCCACATCAGTAGTATATATTAATTATATATTATTAAAAGAGTCTCTATAGGTTATAGGCGCAGGGTGTTGAGTTAGGTGCAGTTTATAGCACGCTTAAAAGGTCGTGATAGTTTCGAGTCCTCAGTCTTAAACGGTTGATATGAGTGTACTTTCGACTATATTGTCACAGGTAACGGATCACGTGCAAAAATTATTGCTATACTATTACCGTATTGTAGGTTAAGTAATTTTATTGTAAATTTCTATTACAGTATTTATTATAGGTTTAATTAATACACTAATCTCATTACCCTCACCTCACTCATCATTAAGCCATTATAAATACACTATACAACGGTAACAACCTTTTTTAAACACATCAATACTAGAACACCTACAATTCCTATTCGTCTCACGCACAGTAGGTCTGTGAGGATCCAACCCTAGAAGTCCTAGGCCCATGAACCCACACTGTATTGGCTGGAATATCTTGACTTCGTCTGTACACGACTGGAGAGCCTGGGGAATAAGTTCACCTTAGTGCACCCTTGATATAAACTGTGCCACCTTTCCAACATTAAAGTTCCTTATTAACTAACATGGTATGGCCAGCGTGTCAGCGTAGAACAAATATTGACTAGTCTCAAACTAATAGATAACTCTTCTCCCGTTTTACTCTGCTCCAGTAGCGTCAATAAAATTAAACTTATATAGTCTCATCTATACTAAACTAGATTAGAAAAGTATATATTTTACGAGAATCATATAACAATAATATTTATATCTTCAACCTATAAGCATATTAACAGTCATAGATCATTTCAATTAAATCAAAGTTAAACTTAACATTAGAATGTATTTATCAATACTTACCTAGGAGATGTCAATCTATATGCATAATCTCTCATCTTACTATATACATAACTGGATACTAAAATATTACTTATTATATTTTATTAATTTAATTTTTTTATATTATTATATTATTATTATATTATTATTATTATTATTTTATTATTATTATTATTTTATATTATATATTAATTATATATATTTAATAATTTATAATTATTTATTATAATTATTTAATTTTATATTTAATTTAATTTATATTCCATACATATTATATCTCACTCAAACACCAATAACCGTGCACCTATATATACTTCACTGTGAGGCATTACTCTCTAATATAACTCGTAGTAACATAGGTCTATATAGGTAAAATGTACTATTACTATACTTGCAGAGTATTTAGGTATACAATAAGAGCTGTGAGAAATAAACAAGTCCATTTCACTAAGGCGTGGATAAAGTAATAATTTAGCTTAGCGTAGGGAATTAAACAAAGTAAAACGTATATTCAATTACATATTATACATCTATTGTGCTTTGTTTACTTAGATACTGAAAACTGTTTTCACCGCAAAGTCTCCATGTTTTACAATCACAATCTTTTCATCTCTTCCATAGAACAAACAATAAATTTTATTTATATTTGTCTATTGTATTTTGCAAACATGTTTGATAAAATCGTTGTAATGGCAAATAATGACATTCTCAATATAAACCACAACACACCATCACTATTCTATTCACCGTCTGATCTACAGACGACACACCAAAATATATTATTTCGATACATCGTATCTCTTTTCATCACTGAATTTTATGTTGACTTTAAAAATTTGTTCACATACACCACTTGTTATTTATTCTTGTTCTTTTTAAATGTTATTGACTTTTAATTTATTATTCTGTGCATTTTTGACTTAAGTTGTTTATCTTGTTCAGGTGATTAAGATAAAACTGTGAAAATAATTTTATTTGAAAAAATTTTTTAATAATTATAATATTTAACTTTATTTATATATATTAAATTTCTCTTCATTTACTATTCTTTTATTTATAATATACATTTATGTACATTATAATATTAATAATTAACGTAGATATATAAATACATATCTAGTTTAGAATATATAACCATATTTAGATATATATTCGTAATTTTATAGTATAAAATTATTTTAGTTTATATTTTATGTATTAGTAATTTTATAATCCAATTTTGAAAATAACACAATTAGATTTGTACATCATATTTTAATATTTTAATGCATAAACTATTATTTTATTACTTAATTAATTTTTTTCTATTTAAGTTTATTTATATTATATTCTTACTTATTATATTATATATGATATTAATATATATATATAGTATATTAATTAAATGATTTATATATTATTATAATTATATATTAATATATATTATATTATATAGTATATATATATAATAATAATATATAATAATTAATTATTAATATATATATATATATATAATATGTATCGATAGTTTAAGTTAATAATATTGGGGTATATATTTTCAAATAATTAGATATATTATTATCTAAATTTGAAACACATAATAATTTTAGACGGATATTCTTAGTTTAAATATACAATGTTTGTATTTCTATTATTTTCTTGTTTGCGTTTTTTATTATTCTTCTTCTTATTTATATATATAATATATATACATAATATATATATATATTATATATATATATATATAATATATATATAATATATATAATAGTATATATATATAATAATATATTATATAATATATATATATATATATATATTATTAATACTTAATATATTATATATATATATATAATATATATATATTAATATATATTGTTTGTTTCAAGAATATTCGTATTATATAAATAAGATATATATTTTTATACAATTTTGAAATTATATTCATATATTGATTCTTTCATCGGTAGTCAGTCATTTTTATAATATTATTATATTATACCTGAATAATTGATATCCATATTAAACAGCGAAACCACATACAGACTTATAGTCATATGTGGTCGCATGAGCCTGTGATAGATTCTATTAAAACAGGTGCTGGTTTCTGATGTTAAGGTGTATAATATTTCGCAAAATCATAAGCAATCTAGTTAAGAGATTGTCTTTGTATGTCATCGTCTTTGGTTTGGGGGGGATTAATCTATTGACAGAGGGGAGGGGTAGTTAAATGGTGAGAGCGGAGAAGTTATTGAATGTTTTTACTATAGGGAAGGGCAGATGCCTCAAGAATGTGTTAAGACCTGAATTTAGGACATATACTCATATGTGGTATATTTCGATTGGGATATTATGTGCTTGAGATAAGTATTAGGTGTTATATTATAGGATATTAGTGTGGAATAAAAATTAGTTATTAGAGAGTATTAGTTGGTATGGAATGTTGTTATGATAATAGTGTGTAATGTTGGTCTATATATATAATATTATTTATTGACGTGTTGGGAGTTAGAGAAGCTTGTTGTATTTTATGTTAGAGTAGTATAATGCCGGGTTTTATTATATATATTATATTATATAGTGTGATTTTTTTACTTACTAGTGTGCAGGTTGGGTGCTATATAAATGTTTTAGTTAACAGGTGTAGTCTTAATTTGTATAGTATTTGTCTGTATAAATTATAAACAAGTAATGGGCTTTTATTAAGGAAGATTTTATGTATATTATTCATTTAGTATTATAGTGGTGGATAGGTAATATAGGAGAGGAAGGCAAAATTACTCTATATATTTTATGTGTTTGAGAGTTGCGTGTGTTTGTTTGCTGTGTGGGTGGTTTAGTAGTATGCAAGGTCAGAATGATCAGACTGCAATTTTTTACCCTTTTTCATGTAACGAGGAGTATCTGCTCAGGCACCCGGTGTATCACCAGCTCAAGTCAGTAAAACATAGCAACGAAGTACGAAAATTTTTCATGTTATATGGTACTTACTTTCACGCTATTTCTCAGTTTATGCTCTCTATAGCTGGCTCAAAAAGCTCTATAATTATCTTCCCACGCCTACTTCGTGTTATATTGACCTATTGGTGGCAACGCTGTGTTGTTTAATTCATGCATCGCTACTCGTCTTCGTATACACCAACCTAACTATCGTATGAGTGACTATTGTTAGAATAACATTTAAAACAACAGTACTACTATGGTTTCTAGTTTGTGTGACGCTCTATGACTGGTAGGATATGCTTTAAAGGTGGTCTTCCAAACAAAACCATGTCATTTGATTATTGGAATGGTTTTGAGATCTTATGATTTAGTGATTAGTGTTTTATATGTGAATAGTTAATATCAATTATAACTGTACAAAAATCCAAAGTTAAAATTGAATAAATAAGTATATAAATTGATTTATAACGAATCGAAATGATTAATCATTATTTATTTGACAGTAATGTATAAATTCTCATCGTAAAAGTATTAAATAAGCAAAACATGCAAAATTAATAAGTGTATCGAAATAAAATTTTGATTTTAAAAGTAATGGGAGTTTTCAGTTAAAAATCACAGATGATAAATTGTGTATTTTCGAGAAGATTCTACGTGACATCTCCCACGTTCTCCTTGGTTAATTGTAGTGAACTTCTAATGTTATTACTTGTTAAATAATTCTTTCATGACAGTTCCCTGTTTGATTGTATAAATTTTTGTTTTTATTTCTTCGTAATATTACATTTCTAATGTTAAAATGACATAATATTTTTAGAGAATTGGCTTGAAAAAGGTGAATAGGATAAGTAAAATCAAATGTTAGCTACTTACTGTAGTTAAGTAAGGAACTTTATTAATATATTACAGGTTTATTTCGGTGGAAGATATGTTAGGATTGCTTAGGTTATATATACTATTATATATATATATATATATATATATATTATTATATATATATATATATTATAT
>JABUQX010048789.1:0-15000 GCA_015478945.1 Trachelipus rathkii | reverse complement strand
CCGTTATATACTATGTTGAGGAAAAATACTTACACAGGAGGAGAAAGAAGATTGGGGATTGAATGATCTCCATAAGCCTAGTTACCAGTTTATTGACAATGCTGTGGTGGTTTGATTTAGGTGAAATCAATGTCTTATGATAGATATTAGTTATTTCGGGGTGATAGCGATTTTGTGTTTTCCAGGAATGATGACGTGCTTCAGTGTAAGTGAGTTGAATGTTTGACCTATTTCTAAGTGGGTGTTGTTTAATGTATGTTTAGTCGTCTGGTCTTAAGTATGGTTTTTATGTTAGTGTTCGTGTGGATTTATTGTGTGCTGATTAGTGTGTTTAGGTGGTGGTGATGTTGTTCGGATTTGTTATATATTAAGGAGCGGTGAAAGGATATTTATATTGAGTCATTAGGTGGTAGGGTTAGAGAGCGCAATGGCTGGTTCGGTGTGTTTGAAGTTTGGAAAAGAATTGGTATTGCCTTATTCCAGGTGAATCTAATTTGCCTATGGATAAAATTTGATCTTCTATCGTGCGTTGTTCTGGGGTGTTGTTGATGAGCATTTGTATATGATCTGAGATGACTTGATTTGTTGTCGTTTGAGTTTCTTAATTACATGTTTATTTTATCAAAATTGGTGCCAGGTTGGAGAAGCGTGTATTAAGAGATGGCGAATCTGTATTTTTGAAATAACAAGGTGATAGAATGTAATTTATTGTTTGGTGAAGTCTGTGAAAGCAATGGTTTTTAATGATGTTTAGATTTCTATGTTAGTGATAATGTATGCATGTCTGTGTAGGTTGGTGAAGCGGAGATGCTGTCAGTGTTTACTCAGAGGCTTATTGTTTTTTTTGTTGATTTTTTTATAAAAGGGTATAACAATGTTCTTTAGGTAGACCTATGGGTGTGTGGCACCAATTTGGCGGTGGTATAATGTAAACTTCGATTTGTTTGTGAGGAGAGACATTCTGTTTTCTATTAGCCATGTTTAGGAGTTGCTGATTATTGTGGTAAATCAGGTAGGATAGTAGTGCTTAAGTTTGGATGTGTGCTATGTAGATTGTCATGTCCAGGTTGTTATGATTGATGATCTGTTTAAATGTGGTTGAGGATAGATCAGCACTAAAATAGGATTGAAATAGTGTGGGATGAATATTGCGTTGGAGTACTCCATTGTTGATCCCTTCTGTTCTGGATTATTGAAAAGTTTTGTTGGTATTATGTGTGTTCGTTTCTGATTAAGAAAGTTGAAAATCCGTTTATTATCAGTTCATGAGGATGTTAGATTGGTTACCTTTGGATACAAGATGAAGTTTTAGCGTATTTGAGTTAGAAATGCTGATTGTTGGTAGAGATTGTTTGATAATGTTTCGTCGAGTTGGTTTTTGACTTTAGGCAACCCGTTTATTGTGGTTTGAAATTTAATGCTACGAGTGCGGTTGTAATTGAGTATGTTTATGATTTGAACCATGTTGGAATTTGTGTTGATATGTGTGAATAAGTAAGTTAACTATGTTTTTTTTCAGTTTATCTCGTTGTGATGATAATAGAGAGATGGAGCGATATGATAAAGTTGTTCATTTCTAAGTTTTAATTTATGGTAAATGATAGTATTTTGTTAAGACTGTCGAATTGAATTTAGCATTAAGCAGAGCTATAAATAATTAAATATTATTATATATACTAATATATATTATATATATATAAAATATAATATATTAATATAAATAAATATATTATAATCAATAATACTATATAATATAATGAAATATAAAAATATATATGATATATATTATCTATATATATAATATTAACTTATTTTTATAATATATACTTATATACGTATAGATATACATATATATCGGCAAAAAATATCTAATATACATAATTTTAGAAATATTAATTATTATATATATTATATACTATTTATATATATATATAATATTATATATTTTTATATTATCATATATATATTATAGATTAGTATTATATTATATATATAGATATATATATATATATATATATATATGTACATATATATATATATATTATTATTTATATATATATATATTATTATTATAATATATATTATATATATATTATATATATAATTATATATATATATTATATATATATATTATAGTATATATAATATTATATATTTCTTAAAATATAAAAATTATGAAAAAAAAAAAAAAAAAAAAATTAAGGATTAAAGAAATTCTATTACTAGTAAAGCCTATTGAGCATCAACTACTGGTTACAAAATATTACCAAAAATATACAAAGAGAAAGAAAAGACAAAATGAATTGCATCACAGAGAAAATTCTAGAAATCAGAGATAATAAGAGGTGAGTGACGCTAAGAGGCTTGCAAAATAGTAATAAAAGCGTAAAGAAAGCCAATATAAGTATAAAAATAGTAAATTAGGAGATACTGCAGCAAATATAAGCATATTGCAGAACACTCAAACAAGTATGAAAGAACAAATGCAACTTGCGCAAATGTAAATGAGAAAATAACAAAGGACAAGAATTGAACTTCAATCAACATTAGGAATGAAACACCCTTAGTTAACTCTATTCAATTCAGAGCTAATTAATTTCCCAAGAAGAAACTTAATTGAGGTGAATTACTATCATGACTAAAGTTCTCATCATTCAAGAATATGAATAAGATGCAATAAAAGAAAACTGATAGTATCTGGTAACACTGAAAATTCAAAAATTCATCCAGAAGAAACAAAAGGGAATTTTCAGCTATTAGAGCCTCTTCAAGCAACTTATTGATAAAGCTGCAGCCCCTCACATTTGATAATATCTAAGCCATCCGCCCCTAAGCTCAGCGAATAATTTTCTGAAATCAACATCAGTATTGAATAATATTATTTATAGGTATTAACATAGTTGGTATGAATGGAAAATTCAAGATAAAAAGAAAACTTTCTAATTCCCTTAACGTCTCCTTAAGGGTTTCGTTTTCAGTTTGCAAAGTCACTAAATAACAATATTTATCAGGTTAATGAAAAGTTTTATTGAAACAAAAGATTTCACTATATGCATTTATGGATATTTATATGTGGTCTCTGTGAAGTTCTTTAAAATTCTTTAGTTCTAATAGTTTGTACAGTTGATTCGCACTTACTTTAAAAATTTAAGAATGTTTATATTAAGTTAAGTAGTATTAATAATTTTGATTATATTTTATGTGTGTCCAAAGTGGCGGATCGTTGTAATTAATGAATTGACGGATTTGTTGGTGAGGAGGACATTCTGTTTTCTATTAGCCATGTTTGAAGTTGGATGATGTATTTGTGTCAGGTTATGTAGAAATGGCTTAAATTCTGTGTTGTATGACTATGGTGATTGTCGGTCTGTCCAGGTTTTTGATTGAAGAGTGATCTGTTTGTGGTTTGAGTTAGATCAGCCGTAAATAGGTGATGTAGTGAGGGATGATATTGCGATATTTGGGTACTCCATTTTATGTATCCTTATCTGTTACTGGATTTTGAAGTTTGTTTATATATTCTGTTCTTGATAGAAGTAGAAATCCGTTTCTTTAGTTAGTGGGAGGATGTTAGAATTTTGTTTTTGGATCAGTGGCTTAGTTATTGATCGAATGCTGTATGTGGTATGTTCTGATAATTGTTTCTGAGTCGGTTTTGCGTTTAGGCCGTTCGATTGTTGTGATATTAATGCTAATGAGTGCGGTTGTAGTGAGGTTTTGTTTGTAGCCGTTTGGAATTGTGTGTTGATGATGATGATGTTGAGTTATTTTAGTATTTTTTTATGTTATTTTTCTAGTATTTGCTGTGTTATATTAGAGGATTGAGGCGATTATATGTCAGAGGCTACTTTCTAGGTTTAATTATGTAAATGATATTTTTTTTCAGACAGTTCGAATGTAAAATTAAAGGCTCAATAGCTGTTTATATATATAATATATATATATAATATTATTATAATATATAATATAATATATACATGTTATATATATTATATATTATATATATATTAAGTATATATATATATATTTAAAAATAGTTATTATATATATATATATATATATATATATATTTATATATATTGTAATTTAATGATATATATATTTATTTAAATATTAATAATATATTATAATATATATATATATATATTAATATATATACTATATATTTATATTAATCTAATATATATATATAATAAATATAATATATATATATATATATATATATTATATTAATTATATATATATATGTATATATATATTAGTATATATATATTTTATATATTATTATAATATATATATAAATATATCTATAATATATTATATATTATTATATATATATATATATATATATTTATAGTATATGTATTAATATTATATTCAGTATATTATATATAAATATATAAATATCACTATACTTATATATATTATAATATATATTATATATTTTATTATTATTCATATATATATATATTATTACTATATAATAATTATTATTTATATATATTATATATATGTTATATATAATTATATATAATATATTATATATATATTAGATATATATATATATTTATAATATATTATTATATATAGTGTGATATATATATTAATGTATTATTTATATATATATATATAATTATATATAATATATATTTTATATATATATATATATATATATATATATATATTATATAATATACTATATATATACAGTATATCCTAATTTTCAAGTAGTATATATATATAATAAAATACATAATATATTATATATAATTATAGTATTATATTATATATATAATATATATATAATATATATTATATTATATATATATATATATATTATATTATATAATATATATATATATGTATATATTATATAATTATACTATATATTAGTATATATATAATACTATATATATTAATATATTATATTATACTATATATATATATATATATATATATATATATAATATATAATATATAATAATATAATTATAATATATATATAATTATTATATATATATATATATATAATACTATATATATTATATAATATAATTAAATATATATATATATTATTATATATATATAGTAATAATTAATATATATATATATAAAAATTATATATAACTATTATATAAATATTATATTATATATATATATATATATATATATAAATATAATATATTAATATTAGTTATTTAATTATATTTATATTATATATATTATAATATTATATATGAACTATTAGTATAGTATTATATATATATTATATATATATATAATATACTAATATATATATATATATATAATATATCCTATATATATATATATATATATATCTTATATAATAATATTTATAATATATATATTGTATATTTTACCTTAAAATATAAAATTGAATAAAAGAAAAATAAAAAAAATAAGATTAAAGGAAAAATTTTACTTAGGTGGCCTATGAGCAATCAAACTATGGTTACAAAAAATATTACCGAAATACACAAAGAATAAAGGCAAAATGATTGACACAGAGACAATTGCTGAGAAATTAGAAGTATAGGTGAGTCTGACCACTAAGGCTTGCAAATAGAAAAAGCTTAAAGAGAGCCAAATATTAAGTAAAAATAGTAATTAGGAGATACTGCAAGCAATATAAGCTATTGCAGAATCAAAAGAATTACTGAAGCCACAGCCAAAGTTACTGAGAAAATTGAGAAATAAAGCAAAGAAGATTTGCAGGGGACTAAAAGAAGCAGGAAGCAACTTTAGTAACATCTATTCAATCAAGCTATTCAATCAGCTATTAGAGCCATCTTCAAGAATAATTGATAAGCCAGCAGCCTTCAATTTGAGTAAATATCATTATGCATGCACTAGCTCAGTATTTCTGAAATCCAATAACAGTAAATTAGAAGGTATATTATTTTTATAGGTATAAATATAGTTGTGTGAATGTGGTATTAATTAAAAAAAGTAACTTTTTCAATAACAAAGCTAAATAAGTAAATAAATTAAAAAAGTTAAATATAACAATAATTTGTATTTAATATTTAACAGGAATAACTATTCTTTAAAGCATTCTATGGATATTATTATATCATATTTACGTCTTACTTTTAATATTTGTAACTTTTAAATATTTTAGTGAGGTTTGTAAAAGGAGTTGTTAAATTTTTGAGATGTTCCCGTTTTTACACTTTTTCGGTTTTTTATGCGCAAATTTAAATATAAAAAAAAAGGAATCTGTCCGATTTTATATTTTCAACACTTGTATTAATATCTGTTCAACAGTTATCCTCTCTTTTTAGCTACTCACCTAGCTCAACAAATAATAAGTTTTTCAGCATGTAAGTCCCATCGTCCTCTGACTCTGATAAATTAATTAATTTAATGGGACCCTGTCGTCAAAATGTACAATTCAAACAATCGTCATTTATACTTGTGTTAAAAAACTATATTCTTGGATTCTGTATATTCAGTTTCAATTAGACTCATAGTTGAGATTATGTAGGGAAGAAGGGGAAGAGTTCTGAAATATTTACTGTTTCAACTGAAAACCATATAAAACTTTATTTTATTAAATAATTAAATAAAGTTTTTCACTTTAAACGAACAATGAGTTCAAGTCAAAAAAATATATTGCCTATATGAAATTCAATAGATATATTATATCCATACATAATAATTTAAATTTGAATTTCAAAATTTCAAAAATTTATATCTAGTTCATCCTCAATCTTTTCTGACACCAACCAAGTTTTCTCAATCAGATATAAACTTCGAATGGAGACATGTTCGTCTATATATGATAACATAATATCTCTATCATCCTTTTACCTCCATCTCAGCAAACCTATAATAGTATCGTTAAAAATAATTTTAATTTACAAACTAAATCTCTCCCTAGGGATATAGGGTGAACTGAATAATTCATCCTTATATATTGCATATGTTATAATGTATATATAATTTATTAATATATTATATATATATATATATATAATACTATTATATTATATTATATATATTTATATCTATATATAATATATATATATATATAATAATATTAAATAGCATATTCTTAAATTTTATATTTAAAAAATAAAATAAAATAAATAAAAAATATTAAAAATATATAAATTATCCACACAAATGAACTTGTTGTAGTTAATGTCTGTAGAATATTCGTTCCTTAGAGGAAAAACTTAAGTCAGTAATGTAAAAAATTGATTTTTAATTTTGACGTATAAAGAATTTGAATGATTTTTTTTCTTTTTTCAGAAATTAAAAGTATTTCGACAGCCTTACTTCACCTAAATGAGCACCAAAGCGCAGATAAAAGTTATATTCACACCACATGGCACCGCACTGCACAACACCGCACCGCACGCACAAACTCCGTATCTATTCAAAATATTTCGCTCAACTTTTCTTGAAAATTTGATTTTTCCAAAAATTGTTTTATACGTAGAAAAGTATTATGGTTTACTGAGAAATTTTTAGCCTATTCTGCGTGAAGGTCCTCTCTGGTTTAGATACCGACTCCGCTCCGGAGCCGACTTCGGGCAATGGTCCGACTCCGTTCGTCCAGTTCCTTTTTAAATTGTTCAGCTCCAATTTAAAGAATTACTTTCAACTGCAAAAAATTGCCTCTTAGTCCGGCTCGGCTCCGCTCCGGCTCGGCTCGACTTCGTTTTCATTTCGAATAGTTTTCAGTCAACTTTGCCAGAGTATTTTACCTGAAAACAATTTTTAAAAAAAATTACTTTACTGAAGTCTTATCCGCTTCCGGCGCGCTCGCTCCGCTCTGCTCCTAAGCTCCGCTTATGCTCTGGCTCCGGCTCCTTTCGAAAATTGTTCATCTTCAACTCCGTTTAATTAGTTTTGTCTCCGAAAACGAATTTACTTGAAAAAAATTTATTCCTTAGATCCGAACAAGGTCGATCTCCAGGCTCGGCTTTATCTCAGACTTCGTTTCATATTTCAAGTTCAGCTTAGACTTTGCAGAAGTATTTTTATCTGCAAAAACATTCTTTAAAATATTTTTACTTAAACCGGCTCCGGCTCGGACTCCAGCTCCATCGGTCTCCGGATCCGGCTCCCGGCTCCACTCCGCTCGCTCAGCTCCCGCTCGGGTCCTCCGGCTCCCGGTTCCTTTCAAAATATAGTACAGCTAATTTTATAATAATATACTTTCATCTTGGCAAAAAATTCTTGAAAAACTATTTTACTCAGACTTTGGTTCCGGCTCCGAATCCAGCTCTGGTTTTGCTCCGGATCCGGCTCCGATTCCTTTTTTCAAAAATTTTTATTTTTTTCAAAGAATTTTGATTAGTGTAGGGCAGTTCAGCTCCAACTTTGCAGAAGTATTTTACTTCGACTCCAATCCAAAATAATACTCTGCTCCGACTCGGTCCGGCTCCGTCGGCTCCGAGCTCCGGCTCTGGCTCTAGATCCCGGCTCCTATTGAAAATTGTTCAGCACCTTTGAAAAAATATTTTTACCTGCAGAATTGAATAAAAATTGTTTTTAAGCTCCGTTCGGTCGCTCGCTCGATTCCAAATCCGGCCTTGCTCCGACTCGGTTTCATTTCAGAAAGTTCACTCCGACTTTGCAGAAGTATTTTTACCTTCAAAAACAAGTTCTTTTAAAAAAATGATAATTTGGTTCCGGACTTCTGCTCCAGCTCGGCTCCGACTCGGTCCGGCACTCCGGCCGGCTCCGCTTCCGGCTCTGCTCCGGACTCCGGCTCCGGCTCAGCTCTCCGCATCATGAGTCTACTCAGGATACGACTTCTTCTCAAATTATTTCAGCTCACCTATTTATAATATATTTTTCACCTAGAAAAAATTCTTAAAAAAAATTAGTGTTTTTTCCCTACTATTAGCTCGTCTCCAGCTCGGCTCCGGCTCGACTATGATACATTTATATGATTGAGAAAGAGCCTGATCTGTGGTTGTGTTTGACAAAAAGAAAAGGTCATCATATTAAAAAGTATTGAACAAGCAATCTTGTATTTTGATTGCCAATTTCGAACCTGGAAATGGAATTTTTAGTTTGACACCCCTATTAAAAATATCCTGTATCTTAAAACCTTTTAAAAAATGAAACAAATATTACCATGATGTAGAGGGAATTTTCTATTAATTAAAGTAATAAAAAAAAAAAGTTGAATTTATTATTATCGAGAAAATTGAGATCCTCCCACAAAGGGTCGTTAATAGCTATCGTGTAAAAAATATTGACAATAAAATTAAAAAAATATATATATACAGGTAAATATATATATGATATAATAAAAATTATATCCTGTATTATGTCATTTCAGTACTAATGGCATCATCCTTTTTTTATTTTTTATATTATATAAAGTTAAAATAAAGTTTAAGAGGAAAATATTTGTTTTTTAACATCAAGGTTTCTATATTTTAGATAAATAACATAAAAATATGAGCGAGATATCGATTAAAATTAGTGAATACTGAAAGAGAAGTGTTTACAGGGGCGTTCCTCTATATATATAGCCGTATCGTGGAGTATGCTAAGTACATATTATCTATGTGACTATATATATGTGAGTGATAGTGTATCATAATACAAATGAATGATGATACATTAGCATAGATTGAAACTAGATAGATAATACTCTTATAACCAACACATACAACTTAGTGAAATTAAATACAGATCTGTAGAGGCAGATAAAACACAGCAGTGTTCATTTTCATTATTTAATTTCAAATATTAAGAGGTAAATAATTACAAGCTAAATTCATAAATAATTAAATAGAGCAAGGACTTGACCAAAGTGTGTAGTAACATATCAGGTAAGTGAATAAAGTAAGTAGACAGATGCAAGTCCCCGATAGCAAATCATTTGTGCTCTGAAATAGAAAAAATAAAATTCAAGAGTGTTAAAAAATACCTTGCCAAAAAAGTTACTTTAAAATATTTTGTAACAAAAGGCGATCAATACCTGTTATGAGGATAACTTTGAGAAAAAATTTGGCAATCATTTTAAGAAAATATCTAAATCTGATGTAAAAATGAAAATAAAATTAAAATTTTCAAAGAAACTAAAACAAATTCAACTCTACAATAAATATAATTCAGGAGTTCTAATTTAGTTAGAATATATTTAAACAAAAGTTATAAGTGCAGTATTAAGAATCTCTTAACAATGTTTGAGCACTAGGTTTTTTTAGAAGGGATCATACTAAATTTTAAGGATTTATTTAGTTTTTAAAACCAATATAGAAGAAAATGTGAAAATGAAAATGAACAAGTTTCTATTTAATTAAGTACTACAGAGGGTAAAGCAGAAATATAGTGAGATTTTTATGCATGGATAAATAAATATGTTTATAAAAGCCAATATTTTTAAATTCAATAAAAAAATAAAATGAACAAGTTATTAGCTAATCATACTTTTGAAAAGTTTAAGAAGACTGATGAAATTAAGAATGAAGATAGTTAAGCTATGGCAGAATTTTCTTTATTTTTAGACTCGATTAATAATGCAATGGAAAATATTACTCCTTTTAATGAATTGAATTTATGTACTATTTATAATAGTTAAAAAAACTTCTAGAAAGCGTTATTATTTTTTAACAATAAAGTTGATATTGTATAAGAAATAAAAGGTAAGTTTTTAGTAAATATACCAGTTTGTTGAAAAATTTAGACAAACCTATAATTGTTTCTGAGAACTTGCATTTAAATAATTTATAGGCCTGTTATCGGAATAAAATTTAGAGTCAAGTTTACAAAGAAAATAATAGATAACGAAAAACATAACAATAAACGATAGATAAAATAAAATATGATTAATAATAATAATCATATAAATGATAATATAATAAGATAAAAAATAGAAATAATCATGTATAAATAATCAAGTAGGAATAATAATTAATAATAAATCTGCAGTTTTTCAATTTTTGTAAAAGAACAATCTCACAGTAAAACTAATGCAAATTCTAGAAAACAAACAAGATAAACTAACAAGTTTATTAAGACTAAAAAATTATGCTATAAGTGTCTAGATCAAATCACTTTAGTAAGTTACTTGTAACAGCCAGAAAACATGTGAAAGATGTATAAACCAACATCAAATATTTACGCATAGAGAAAAAGATTAAGTGCCAATATCACAAAGAAAGAGTAAACGTTCAATCCCTCACAAGCAAGCAATCATGTTTCAATTTAGAAGAATAAAGATAAGAAAGTAAAGCCCAAAGAATCAGGAAGTAATGAAGCAAAAAAATTTCAAACAAAATTAGTATAAAAAGCTTATTTTATCTCGGTGCTAGAAAATCAAGTTAAAGTAAAAGATACATGTAATTAATAACATTACATGTTTAATACATATTCTTCACCAGTTTTATGGTTTAAATTTAACATAATTAGGTATGTTATATATGAAACCTCATAAAGATATAGATATAACTCCAATGTATGAGAAATATTTCTGAATATACATTTTTATTAAACTAAAATTTTGGCTGGATAGGCAATCCAAGTTACGTCCATGTCGTCCTAGTATAAGCCACCTCCTTTAAAAATAGAAGAGAGTTTCATCTTTGAAAGATATAAATGAATTAGAATATGTTGATCATTTTTCCCTTCAATCATAAAATAAAAAATTGATTGTTAATAGGGGAGGATCAAAGTAATTTTAAAACCCATAGATTGAGTAGTTAGAAGTAACATATAACTATCTTTTTGCCCGGTTAAGTTATTATTTGGATTGGCTTTACAAGGTTGCACCAGGATTGGAAAAATGACAATACAATCAATTTATGAGCTTAAGATGTCATATAACACAAATACAAGAAGAAAATCATGATTAACATTTTCATAACGATTAAGCACAGAAGGAGTAATATGCGATATTAGGAATCCATGGCAAGCTGTGAGAAGAAAAATTAATCCATCCGAAACGTGGACAAAATATAAGTTGAATCAATAGATCAACAAAGAACATTTACAGGTAAATTTCAAGTTTAAGTTTACATTTAAAAAGAAAATTCAAGCATTTTTGACTAATAACAAAAAATCAAGCATTTATGCCAAGGATACTGTACTCTATTAAAAGTAATAATTTTTTAAATCCATAGCGAATCTTTTTACAATATTGTCGAATACTAGAAGACTGTTAAAACTAAATTGTTGCTAGAAAAGATTGCAGGAGAACTAATTAATTAAACTAATGACAGATTCTATTGACACACATTAGCCGTAATTTAAGCACAAAGGAGTAATTGCGATATTAGGCAATGCAGATGGCAGATAAAGGAAGTTTGTCCTCAATAATAGTTTACTCTCTTGGATATTAAATATATGAGAAGAAAACGAACGACTAAACAACACTGAGTCCTTTTTATTATATGTCATCATAATATCCAATAAGTATTAATAATACAAATAATTAATTAGAGCGCAATACCACCTCCTGATGTCCAGTCATTAATAATAAAATTAATAAGTATTATTAAAAATTTTTTAGACTGTTCCATAAAAACATAAAATATTATATTATAAAACCCATTGGCCCTTCTAAAATGTCCAAAACAACCCAAATAAATATTTAATAAAATAAAACTTTAAGACAGCGCATGGGCCTATCTATGACTGTCTCCAGTCACGAATATTATAATTAATATTTTACGAAAATATACAATTTAGGCCACCATATGAGCTCCCTCAAAGAAATGTCCCAGTTCAACTCATTATAGACACAATTATGACTCTAAGATACCAAAAATATCAATAACGAAATCGTCGTTCACGCAAAAAAAATAAATTAAAATATAAATAAAGCATATGTTAATGCTTCTCTTAGAAGGTGAGGATAAACCAATACAAAAAAAATTAAAATATAAATTTCTAAATTAATTAGAAAATAATTAATTTATATAAAAAATAATATACAGATATTGATAAATATAAGAATTTAGATGAGGCAGATTGAGATTAATATAGATAGATTATACGGTATTGTAACTTAAATTGGCAAATTAACGTATTCGAAAGACCTTCGTGATCCCATCATAATCTCAAAAATTAATGTGTATAGTTAAGATAAAATAAAAAGATTATATTATATTTTGGTTTCAAATTATCGACCGTCATTATCTCTCTTCCTCGGATCCAAAGATAATAGTGTAAACTACATTAAGAAAAGGTAAAAAGATAAAGAGATTATAATGTACAAGAAAATTGAGTGTTTTATTGTGCTCGACTGTGTCTAGACTGTACCTCTTATGCAAGTCAACTCTCTAAATAAATTAAAGAATTAAGCATTTATTAAAAACATGTTATGATTATGTATATGGTGTGTAATATTGTACAGTTTGTTTATTGTGTGGGACTTGATAAGTCAAGTGCATGAGATCCATATAGAAGATAGTGTCACGCATGTGGCGTTATGATCCTCGTAATTATAGCTCTATTTCTTAGGAATTAATGTAATTAGATAGCACTTAATATCTCTGAGTGTTTGGATTGACGATTATGAATACAGACTCATTAGACAAGAAGAGTCGCTTTGGCTTCGTCATAATATAATCTCGATCACAATACAATGATTGTTCTTTTACTAAGATGAGCTATATATAATAATAAGTAAACATGTAAATATTATATAGCTATGATTAGAAGCACAAAATATTAAATAGAACTTTTAATAGTTTTTAATGGGTTGTAGCATCACGAAGATCTTATGTACTATAGACGCCCGTGTGACTTCTATAAGAAAGATTCACACTCGATAGCATAATGTAGATGATGTTGATAATCAGATTGACGTAGGGAGCACGACAAGTCATGATATAATATAGGTTGATATTCCTCATCCTTGCGCGGGTTGCTTTTTTTGAAGACTCTTCACTATACAACCCGGAATATGTTCATTTGGTAAAGTAATCTATCGATGTCGTGTATAGGAGGCTGAAAGATATTATACGAGGCTTGACGGACATTATTATCTGAATGTTAATATATAAATTCAATGCTAGATGCCAGATGCACACAGCCCCAAAGCATGACTATATTTCTCAAGATAGCCGGAAACATTTCTCGATAAAATTATTAATGTGTAGATACAAGTAAATCAAAAATTTATGATATCATTAATTTTGTTGATTGAAGAAACTACAGGTACGAAGGATCAGAACCAATATAGAATATTGCTCTCCATAACGTGAATTAATAACCTTGAATAGTGACTGGATCTTATGTATGGAACCCTGATTAGTGTGATTGAGGCTGGCGAAATTACTTACAAAATGAAGAGCCAAAAAAGAGAGAACCTATATTATAAAGTGTATGATAAACAATGTCTCCTATTAGTCTCTGACTATCGGAACAGATGAAAACATCCAATTCTCATAAATGGAGCACGAAATCTCAAAGATTGTTACTAACATAATGTTATTATGACATTAGTTGTGTCCACATGACGATGATTGGACATTTATATATATAATGGGGTTAAATAATATGCTAAGGGGTTACAAAATCATGGAATAAAGTTATCTCTAAACGTCTAGCACTAGTCCTCGTATACAATACACTGAAGTTATATAACGCTATGTAAACTGAGAAAGTATCAATATTAATGATGGAGAGTAGTTATAACTAACATTCCGCGCCGTCACTCTAAGGACATTTGATAAAGGGACAAGTGTAGGATTTTGTAAACGACTAATAAGTAATTTATCATAACAGTTTATTATTATACCGTCCTTTTGGCCGTGACTGACTCCATATCCATTAATAAATATTCGCGCTGATAAATAAATCATCTTACATTGCCGCCGAAGACTTTACACAGCGGAGTGCACTAATGATGTGAGCTTATGGGTGGTGTGAAATGATATAATGTTGGTCACCATCTATAATATAAACTTAGTTGTTGATTGTTATGGAACTATGTAGTAAATAGATGATGAACAGAAAAATTAGGGTCACACAAGTTTTTAACTGTGGTTTGTTGGCTGT
>JABUQX010048788.1:42500-58048 GCA_015478945.1 Trachelipus rathkii | reverse complement strand
ATGGGTATAAAACCTATAATTTTCTCAAACACTTTGATGGGGAAAAGCAAACCGCAGCTTTTTTTTGACCCTCTAGAACGTCATTTTCAGGTGTTTTTCAGTGTCTGTAGTCATTGTTTCGGTGTTTTCATTTTTTCAGAACCTAATGTTTTGATATTTTTCGTACCAACTACAATTTTTTTTCGAAATGACTTCAAACTTGAATATGCATAGATGGGTCCATTAAAATGCACGAAGTAGTTTTTTGATATTTGGAAAATTGTGCTCAGCAATATCGAATTTCAAAACTCATTTTTTTTTAATTTGTTGAGCCTAATTTTCCAAAATCATAAAAGTAACATTTGTATTTTTGTGCGTATTAGACCCATCTATGTTACTTCAAGTTTGAAGTCATTTCGAAAAAAATTGTAGAAGATGATAAATGTCAAAAATTAGGTTCTGAAAAATGAAAACGAAAGGTAAAACAAAGACTACAGACACAGAAAACACCTGAAAATTACGTTCTAGAGGTCAGAAATTGACTGGCACTAATTTTTATGTCCATTTTTAGGTGGGGCCGAAAACGGTCAAAATCCCCAATATTGGATCCTCCCATTATTAAAAAACAAAGAATGATAAATTGTTGCCCTAGCTCTCTTTTTATGGCAAAAATTTATCAGTTGTCGTACAGTTCATAAGTCTGAAATATATTTTAACTGAAGTTACAGCCAGGAATAGGGGAGGGCAGAGTAGGGGAGGCTAGAGAGGTAGGGCTGTAGGCTATTGTGCAAGTTTGCGAGGAAAGTTGCTCGATATATATATATATATATATATATATATTTATTATTTTTTTTATATATATATATATATATATATATATATATATATATATATATATATATATATATATATATATATATATATATTATTATTATATGTATATTTATATATATATATATATATATATATATATATATAATCTTTTTTAGCAAAGCAAAGTTTCTTGAAATTTCTTTTTCAGCGGAGCAAAGAAGTTTTGAAATCTTAGGGGGCAATGTCCTCACTATCCTCCCGATATTCATGTATATATATATATATATATATATATATATATATATATATATATATATATATATATATATATTATATATATATATATACATATATATATATATATATATATATATATATATATATATATATATATATATATATATATATATATATATATATATATATATACTGTATATATATATATTGTAATAAACCAGCTAAATGTATATGAAGGAGAAGTAAATGATTAATGATTTTAACGAGAAAGATTAGATTGCTTAAGAACAGCGTAAGAGAAAGAAGAATACGAGTGAGTTACTGGAGGAAAAGGTTAAAGTTGCTGAGACGAAAACAGGAAAAGTTTAAAAATTAGTAAACCCCGCAGAGAAGTGGTAAGGAAAGCTAAATAAAAGTTTATATTTTTTTGCTACATTATAATTTTAAAAGTGGTTTATTATCGTGAATTTATTATTATATTATAGGGAGCCAAGTTGGACCGGGTTGATCAGACTGGATTGAGCTCTACCTAGGACAAATCGAAAGCTTGATAGTCAAATTATTGTTCGTTCAGTCTGGAAAGCGACTTGCGGGATCGTGACAGCTAGATTTGTGACTTAACAGAGAATCAAGATTTATGTTGACTGCTGACAGTGCGAGATACCAGGATCTGGACGAGGTTTGACCTTACTGATTGTCGGGTGGACGAGAAGTCGGACTGACCATCCAGTGTTCGGTTAAGTAACTTTGTAAGGAAAAAGGAAATAAAGGGACTGCTGAAGTAAGTTGCCTCAGGGTTTAAGTTTGATTTGCAGTTACTATAAAATTTATGTTTGTTGGAATTATTTCATTGAATAGAATTTACGAAAATTGTTCACAGTATATATTCGGAAAAATTATTGGAAATTGATAATGTGATTTGTTGTAGATTATTTAATGCTGAAATATAAGTTTATTTATTTGTAGAGTAACCTATTGAAATTATTTTACATGCTTTTAAATGATAGTTTGGAAATTTAGAAACGAATTGGTTTGAATTTATATGTTCTTTTAATATACTTTAAGAAAATCAATACTTGTTACTGCTCTTATTTTATCCCCGTTCTCTCTCCATTTATTATATTTATAAAAAATTTAATATAATAATTTTTTTTTACTAATATATATATATATATATATATATATATATATATATATATATATATATATATATATATATATATATATATATATATATATATATATATATAGTAAATATATATATATATATATATATATATATATATATATATATATATATATATAAAGTATATATATATATATATATATATATATATATATATATATATATATATATATATATATATATATATATATATATATATATATATATATGGGAAAGGTGTATTTCGTGACCAGCAAAATTTCTTGCATTCGATATATCCATAATTATTACATCGGTAATACCTACGACTTTTTTAAAATAATTATTTTGTCATAACTAAACAAAAGATATATAAAATTAAAATAATAAAAGAAATTTAAGTGAAGTCCAAAAATATGAAAGCATGTTCTTTTTTGTGTTCAATAATGTTACTAATTTTTCTTCCATGTTTAAATAATAGCAATTTTTCTTAAATACACTAAATAAAGTTAATTAAAAAATATAGATCTTGAAAGTCTAAGCATAGCCTAGTCAATAAAAGTGCTTTTTAATACCAACGGAAAAGAGAGACAGCGCCACACTTAGAAAATTAATTGAAGAAAATATTAAAAAAGGAACTACCATAATTTCAGACGCTTGGAAAAGGTACAAGGATTTAGCCACATTAGATTATAATCATTTAATAGTGAACCATTCAGTAGAATTCATAAATAAGGAAACTGGTGCCCATACAAATACCATTGAAAGCACATGGAGCCAGGTAAAAATAATTATTTTAATAAGAAAAGTCTTAACAATCTAAAAAACTATCCTAAAATCTAACCTAACCTAAGGACCTGTTATGTTTTAAGACTCCGTAAGTTTTAACCTATCCTAACCTAACCTAACCTAACCTAACCTAACCTAATTTAAACTAACCTAACCTAACTTAACCTAACCTAACCTAACCTAACCTAACCTAACCTAACCTAAGACTATACGAATATTTTATTTTCAGGTAGAAATGAAAATTCCATGCAGGGAACAGTAATGAGGTATACGTTTCCATAATGTAATTACAATTTTACTAATAATTTTAATACAATATTAATACGATATATATATATATATATATATATATATATATATATATATATATATATATATATATATATATATATATATATATATATATATATATATATATATATATATATATATATATATATATATATATATATATATATCTATAAATAATATAAATATATAATTAGATAATATACGAGTAATTGTCCTTTTTAAACTCCTCCAAAAATCCCTAATCAAATATCGAAATACATAAAAATAAATCGATGAAAAAACTGCTGGTCACGAATTACACCAAAGCCTATATATATATATATATATATATATATATATATATATATATATATATATATATATATATATATATATATATATATATATATATATATATATATATATATATATATATATATAAAAATAAATATAAAAATATATATATATATATATATATATATATATATATATATATATATATATATATATATATATATATATATATATATATATATATATATATATATATATATATATATATATATATATATATATGTTATTATATATATATATATATATATATATATATATATATATATATATATATATATATATATATATATATATATATATATATATATATATATATATATATATATATATATATATATATATATATATATATATATATATATATATATATATATATATATATATATATATATATATATATATATATATATATATATATATATATATATGTATGAGAGAGATATAATATATATAAATATATATATATACATTTTTTTTTATTTTTTTTTAAGTGCATAAGCACTCAGAAATAACCAAATTTAAGACATCATGTTTTAGTTCCCTAAATTTCCGCAAATCCCAACCATCCTAATGAAAATTAAATTTATATCTTTTAAAACTAAAGTATTTTATAAAATTTGATATTTTTTTTTTGTGTAAGCTATATGTAGTAAAAATTTTGATTACAAATTTTACGTAGTAAATTTTAAAAAAGTGGGTAACTAATATAAATAATTTTCATTTGAATTTTAGATAATAATAATAATAATAATGATAATAATGATAATAATGATAATAATGATAATAATAATAATAATAATAATAATAATAATAATAATAAATCACGTAAATTACATCTAAAATGCTTAAAAACGTTAAAACAATTTTTTCATCGCAGTTCTGTGTTATGAGAGGCAAATTAACCAAAAAATTACTTTAAAAAATAAATAAACAAATATGGAATTTATATACACTTTCTCCAGTATCTATCTGACTTTGTTAAATTATTCCGTCAGTATCTAAATCTTTAATTTATGCATTAGTGCTCATACCCAACTTTCTACCAATAGTTCTATTTTTTTAACATTTGTGTGTTTCTTTCTGTACAGTGTGACAATTAATCGAAAGCGTTGGAAAACATTCTTGATTTATCAAATCAAGCCGAAAAACGAACATTCGCTAAAAATGACACATCCAATCATGTCGTGTACTATTCTTCTTAAAAATTATAAACTTTTAGAATAAGTAAATTATATTATGCTAATATTAAGAACTATAGGTCGTTGACTGTTATTCTTAAAAATTTATAAACTTAATCGTTCTCTGATTCTAATAAATATATATATATATATATATATATATATATATATATATATATATATATATATATATATATATATATATATATATATATATATATATATATATATATATATATATATATATATATATATATATATATATATATATATATATATATATATATATACTCGGTGGACCTCGTGTGGACCAGAGTAATTAATATATATATACAATGAATGAAAAATAATTATTGAATCTATAATCTAATGCTACACCTACCGCACCGCACCAGGAGCAAACCACAACGCACCGCACCGCACCAATATATATATATATATATATATATATATATATATATATATATATATATTATATAGATATATATATATCTATAGTATATATATATATATATAGATATAGTATATATATATATATATATATATATATATATATATATATATATATATATATATATATATATATATATATATATATATATATATATATATATTTTTTATCTATATATATATATATATATATATATATATATATATATGGAGAGTACTTCGTTCTCTCCTATCCACCAATCATTGCGATTGGGTTGGATGGAGGCTTGAGATGGTGTTACTAGGATTCGGGCGGTCAGCTCTGGATGTATGACTGTCTTAGTTCTTTATTAATTTTTGCAACTTTCATCACCTTTTTTTAATTTCCAATTTGTTGAAAAATACCTCTCTTCTTCACAACTCCTGTTGTTCTTAACCAAAACTCAATTGGTTAAGCGCACAGATAATATTCACTACTCTTTTCCCTCCATCAACTTTATTCTCACACAAAGGCGGTTGATCTGCATATGTTTAGAGCAGGGTCGTCTGTTCTAGTGTTACTAATTTCTGGCCTAGAATATTCTGCCCAAATGACAGACTTTGTTGCCAATATATGATTATACTTATTTGTTCTGTTTCTTTATTTCCCGAGTCTAGTAACTATTCTAAACTCTTTGAATAAATAACTAAAAATAAAAACTAATCTTTGAATGAATTGATCGCTCTTGGTGATTTCACTATTCACCACAAAATATAGCTTTTCTCTAGTTATCAAAGTAGAGCTGATCAACTTGCATACTATTTCTCTTTCAATAAAAACCCTGAGCAGATAATGTAGCTTCCTGCACGTATCCCTGATGATCTTGGAGACACTATCAACACGCTAAAACTTATCTTTATTAACTTTAAATCCTTTTTACATAGTCATTCTTTTATAACCTCTGGGTTAATCTTATCATCCTCTTATAACTGTATCTTGCTTTATTTCTTCTTGTCATCCACGGGAAAAGTCTCAACCTTTGGCAAGAAAACTGTTTTGTCACTTCAGTGCTGCAAACTGGTCGAACTTGCAGTCGTGTTTCTGTTTCTTTTGTTGGCTATTTTTAATGGAATAATGGTACTACTTTGGTTGGAGGTGGCCTTTGAAATAATCAAAATACATATTATATATATAATATATATATATAGTGGAAGAGCAGCATATACAGAGTGAGATATATATTACTGTAGAGAGTATATATATATATATATATATTGGTTATTAGTTATATATATATATATATATATATATATATATATATTTTACAGAGATGAATACCGTCACTCACGGGCAGAGCCCTAATCAAGGAGGAAGTGTACTCGTTTAACGTCCGAGCAGGACGAAGCCAAGCCCAAGAGGAGAATAGCTCACATTCTCCCACCCGACCAGTTGCGAACCTGGGACCCTCGCTTTGTTTGGCGAGTGCTCTAACACTGAGCTATCGGGCGCTTTTATACAAATAAATATAAAATACATAAAAAAATTAAAAATATATACTCATATACAAATATAAATATCACCATTATTACTATTATCATTATTACTATTACAACTTTCCCCATCAATACCATTACCATCATTATTGACACTATTATTATTATCAACATTACCATTAACACTATTACCATCATTATCATTACTGTCATCATTATCATTACCATCATCATCATTACTATCATCATTACTATCATCATTATCATTCACCATCATTATTATCACTATCATTTTCATTACTATCGTTATTATTATTATTATTATTATTATTATTATTATTATTATTATTATTATTATTATTATTATTATTATTATTATTATTATTATTATTATTATTATTATTATTATTATTATTATTATTTATTATTATTATATTATTATTATTATTATTATTATTATTATTATTATTATTATTATTATTATTATTATTATTATTATTATTATTATTATTATTTCTAAAAACTCAAAATCAGCATTTATTTTGATGTATGATTTTGATGCTTTTTCAAGCCTCCTGAAAGTACTTTTTCTACTGAAGAAATTTTCTTCAATATTATTCTGGAGTAAAATAAAACTATTAATTTCATAATGTACCAAGCTTTCGTCCGTATACTTCGAAATTTTCATATATTTTATTTTCTCAGTAGATTTTAAATAATTTTTATAATATTAAAATATTAGTTTTAAACTAATAACAAAATAAAAAATAATAATAACTAATTTTTAAAAGTTAGAAAAGTTAACATGCATTGACTTTTGTTATTTAAAAATGTTTAAAAAAATGACATTCCATTATATTTTATATTTATTATTGGTTTGTAAGTTTCCTTAAGAGCAATGATATTCTTTAGATGTATCTATAAAGTAGTTGCGATGGAGTTTTCATTTTGTTATTGGGATTTCTTTTCTATTGAATATACTGGCTTATAATTTTGCGAGCTGAAGATTACGCAGGGTATTTCATTAGGGTATCCGATATGTTATATGCTACTGATTTCCAAATGTTCTGAAGTAGATAAAGCCTCTTTGTTATCGGATACAACGAATACCCTCAACATGAGAATGTCCCAACATAAGTAAGCCGAGAAAAGTATTTCAACATTTTAAAAAAGAACATAACAAAAAATCCCGATAATAAAATAAAAGAAAACTTTTCCATCATAACAAGAATGAATGATTTTTATGAATTGCTTCTAAAGTAATATTTATTATTAATGAAGAATAATAAACTAAAACAAAGCACTTTAATATAAATTACCTTGGCTGATGGAAAGTCCCAAACGTGGATGAATTAGGAAATGGTATTTGATGTAAACTTTCCCTTCCCACTTCCGGGAAGCGGGGAATTTTTTCTGAAAACTCAATACCCAAGTTTTTAGCTTCTTCTCCAGCATTGATAGTTTTCCCTCCCTCTCTGTTGTTCTAATTTCTGCTCGATTGCTCCTTCACTCCCAACTCGTATTGCCCCGCTTGATGGGGAACAGGGAAAAACCATTCGACGGTGAGCGTATAAAAATTTTGGTCAATTTTGAACGTTATTTCTTCGTCAGAGAGGGTATTTTTTGGAGTACGCAGGAAGATCTTTCCCATTTTTTTATTCTCAATTCACTAGAATGTTGAATTTTTGTGTAATTTTCCCTTAAGAAAACTTTTTTTCTAAATTGTTATGGATTCAGATATGAGTACCTTTCTACCCACTCCAAAATGGAATGCTTGTTTGGTCTCCTGAAAGATAATCCCCTAAGATTTCTTGTGTTAATGATTCTATGGTGCAGTGGATTTTTTTGGTGACGAACCTCTTGTTCTTGAAGGTTTTCGTGCGACCGAAAGCTTTGTTTTTCTGCTGTTTTTCACGCTAGCTCTATTTGAAAAGACCTCTAGATCTGGTAACTCACATTCTCTTTAGTAATTATCACTTACCACCAATTCACTGGTAATTATCTTAATTGGCCTCATATCAGAGTTTTTTTTTTTTTTTTTTTTGGGGGTGTTATTGAGGGTTTATCAAAAGAATTTGTACGGTCGTGAATGATCTCCTTTAATTGAAAGAATATACAATCAATTTGTTAATGAAACAATCAATTCAATCACCCAGTGTATTATTACCATTTTAAGTAGGCTTATGTGCTAAGGTTATTTATTTTCATTCTTTATTTAACATCCCATTCTTTTATTTTTATCCCTGGAGAGTTAAACTGCTCATTATTTATAATCAATGATGTATGTTATCAACAATACAAAATAATACTTTTTATTGTTTAATTTCCATTACTTTACATTTTTGAACGATACATTTGTCTCCATAAACTCTTGCTGGATCTCAATGCACCGTTCTTTGTATTATATTTATTTATATCTATTCAGGATCAATTTTGTCTTTTAATAAGAAAAACTTTTGCAAGAGATCACCACATAGGGGGATATACTAGGATATTATCTGCACCTTATTTTGAATAAGCAGCACGAATCCCTTGGCTGCACTATCATTCTTTCTCCGGTTTTTGGCTATAGCGCTGCCCTCAAGAACTACATTGTGATTGGTTAGTTTAATTTCTTAAATAGTATTTTCGATAAAACATTGGACTGCCAAGTAACCATATATAGCTAAAGGAAAATTTATTTTTGGGTCAAACCACATAACCTTCTTTTAGAGGGTATGTATGTGCATAATGCTTTTTAACAGATGTGCAATTAAAAATAACCTATAAAAAGAGCGTTTGGTAACACATTTACAAACATTTCTTCATGCATTATTTTTATTTGGACCTAAACTCAAGATTATATTATACATATTTGCTACATACATATATATATAAAGAGCATATTATATATATATTATTATTATATTATTACATATATATTATTATTATATATATTATATATTAGATTTGGTTATATTTACTATATATATATATATATATATATATATAATTCATATCTTATAAAATGACTTAACTGCATGAATTTTTTTCTTTATGCTAAAGGATAGTATTTATCTATGAATTATGTACAATATATATATATATATATATATATATATATATATATATATTATTATTATACATATATATATATATATATATTTGTTGTTGGGATTTAGTTTATGTTAAATTTTTATTGTTATATTGTTGTTAGTTATTATTGGTTATTATATATATTATATTATATATAATTATGGTGTGATAATTGTAAAGTTTTCCACATCTTGCAGAATTCGCCAGGGAATATTTAGCATGCGGATATCGACATATGCGAATATGATATCTACTATATCTCTAATATATATATATATATATATATATTATATATATATATATATATATATAGTATATATATATATATATATATATATATATATATATATATATATATATATATATATATATATATATATATATATATATATATATATATATATATATTATATATTATTTTATATTATTATATATATAGGAAATTTGGTTTAAAACTACAACTCATATCTCAAAACTACAATAGATACAGGAAAAGGAATACATTGTTGAAGAATCCTGGTAACATTTTAGTTCGAAAATGTAAAAAAATAAAAATAAAAATATATCCTTCAAAACTACAATAGCTGGCTAGAAGAAAGCTGAATGTACATTTTTGGGAATCCTGGTAAAATTTTACAGGTGTGTAAAAAAATAAAATAAAAAAAATTGGTTAATAAATTATAGTAATATGAATAGAGAGCCTATTTAGAGACCTTATTGGTTACTCGTTAAAATAAATAGACTTACTATTAAATTCTCGGCCTTCCGGGGAACTACGGAGTAGGACTAATTCCCCCCGAGGGTCTCCTGAACCCCCGCTCTTTGGTATTTAAGCGTCGCGGGGGTTCCTCCGCTCCTCCTTACGGGTATGGAAAACGTCCCCCCTGTGTTCCCGTCGGCTCGAGCCCCTACATTGCCGTAATACCTTTTATAATAATATATATATATATATATATATATATATATATTGCTATATATTGTTTATTATATATATATAGTATTATATATATATATATATATATTATATATATATATTTATATATTATTTACATATATATATATATATATATATATACTTTGAAGAACCCTGCTCCCTAAAAAAACAGCCAATATTTATTTTATTTTATTTATTTTTTTTTACATTTTTCTAACTAAAATTTTACAATAATTTAAAAATTTATTCCTTTTCGCTGTAGCTATTGTAGTTTTGAAGATATAATTTTTTTTTCATTTTCAGCACTAAAATGTTACCAGGATTCCAACAATGTATTCTTTTCCTGTATCTATTGTGTGGAGTTTTTGAGATAGGGAGTTAGAAGTTTTAAACCAAAGTAGAGGTTTAAACCAAATATAACCATATATATATATATAGAGTATATATATAAGTATATATATATATATATATATATATATATATATATAGAGTATATATATATATATATACATATTATATTATATATATATATATATGTTGGTTATTATTATATATATATATATATATATATATATATATATATATATTCAGCGATGGGGAGTCGAGAAAAATAGATCGACTCCCGACTCCGACTCCCAGAGTCGATTTTAAAAACAACCGACTCCCGACTCCCGACTCCCCAACTCTGATCCTTCCCAGAGTCGATTTTTTGAAACAATTCTCGACTCTGACTCCTCGACTCCCGACTCCCGACCTCCACCCCGACTCCCGACCTGACTCCTAATCCCAATGGAAAATGAACGAATTTTTTCCAAAATTATGAACTTTTATTTTCATCGTTATATGCTAAATAAACATTAAAAAAAAAAAAAAGAATTATGACAATAAATTTTAATAATTTCTAATAATAATAATAATATTTACACTTTTTAACAAAATAGGCACTTTATATTACGAGTAGGCCTATGTACGCAAACGTAAACTTGTTGACAAAAAAATTTACTATTTTAATAATTTAAATTATGACAATTAATAATAATAATAATAACAATAATAATAATACATTAATAATAATAATAATAATAATATGATAATAATAATAATAATAATATCATTATTATTACTGATAATAATAATAATAATAATAATACATTATTACATATTCCTATATTAATAATTATAATACCAATAATAATAATATTATTATTATTATTATTATTACATATTATTATTAATATTATTATTATTATTATTATTTATTATTATTATACATTATTATTATTATTATTATTATATTATTATTATTATTATTAATAAAAATAAATAATAATAATAATAATAATAATAATAATAATATTATTATTATTATTATTAATAATAATAATAAAAATTAAATATCATAATCATTATTATTATTATTATTATTATTATTATTATTATTATTATTATTATTATTATTATTATTATTATTATTATTATTATTAAAATTGATTGTCATAATTTAAATTATAATAATGTAAATTTTTTTCATATATATATATATATATATATAGTTAGTATATATATAAAAGGTTGTTATATATATATATATATATATATATATATATATATATATATATGTATATATATACAGTATATAGTAGAAATCCAGTTTAAAATCACAAATATCTCAATCCATATCTCAAAACTACATCAGCCACTGGAAAAGTAGAACAGATTATGAACAAGTTAGTCCATTTGGTGAAAATGCATAAAAACATATCTCAAAACTACTAATAGCTACAGCGAAAAGCTAAGCTGAATACATTTCGGAACTCTGGCAGGCAATTCTTTAGTTAGGAAAATAAAAATAAATAAAAAAATGAAATAAATATTGCATAATAATCTACTCAGATATTATAGAGTATATATATATATATATATATATTATATATATATATATATATATAGTTAGTTATTATATATATATATATATATTATTATTGTTATATATATATATATATATATATATATATATATATATATTATTTGTAAAGGTATTACAATTTGCCAAATGTAGGCCTGAGCCGACGGGGGAATACAGGTGTGACGTTTTCTATACCCTGCAGGGGAGGCGGAGGAACCTGCGACACCCAAATACCAAAGAGCGGGGCGGGGGTCCCTCCCCGGATGGGGGAATTAGTCCTACCCCTTAGTTCCTGGAAGGCCGAGAGACCCCGACTCCTGCCATCGGTGCGGTATACCCTTGGTATTCTTTAGTTAAAAAAAAAAGCAAAATTTAATTGAAAGTCTATTTATTTTAACGAGTAACCACTAAAAGGTCTCTAAATAGGCTCTCTAATCATATTACTATAAATATTAACCAATAATTTATTTTTTTATTTTTTTACATTCTTCCCATCTCTTAAATTTTACCATAGGATTCCAAAATGTATTCTTTCGTAGCTTTTGTGTTTTTGAAATATAATTTTTTTTTATAACATTTTCTGCACTAAAATTGACCAGCATTCCAGCAATGTATTCCTTTCCGGTAGCTGTTGTAGTTTTGAGATATGGGATAGAGATATTTGTGGTTTTAAACTGATTTCTCACCATATATATATATTATATTATTATTATATATATATATATATATGTTATGTTATTATTGCTATGTTGTTATAGCATATATATATTGAAAGATGAGTTATGTTATATATATATATATATATATTATATATATATATATATATATGTTGTTACGTTGGTTATATATATGTAAAAGTTACTTAACGCCCACATGGAACGGGAGGTCGATTGATCAAAAAAAAAAAAAAAAAAAATTTTACAGGTAGCATCTATGATACATAAATAGATAATGTGTTCTAGGGTCGAAAGGATTTTTTTTTTTTTTTACCTGTTCTAGGGGAAATTAGTTAGGTTAGGTTAGGTTATGTTGTGTTATGGTTAGGTTAGGTTGTTAGGCTAGGTTAGGTTAGGGTTAGGTTAGTTAGGTCATCATGAAAAATTACTCTCGAACCTAAAACATCTATTTATGTATCATAGAGGCTACCTGTGAAATTTTGATCCGGAGCCCTGTCCCGTGTGAGCGTTGTTATAACTTTTACCATATTATTATATTATTATATATATATATATATATATATTACATATTATTATTGGTTATTATTATAGTTAGCATATTATTAGTTTATATTGAAGTATATATATGTTATATATTATATATAATATTGTTATTGCTATTATTATTATTTTATATATATATATATATACATTACATATATATATATATTATTAATATGTGGGGTATATATATATATATATATATATATATATATATTATATATATATATATATTTATATATTATTTATATATTTGTTGAGTATTAATGCAGATATATAGTTTGTTAGAGTCGCCACTGATACCATATATATTATTATGAGTATATATATATATATATATATATATATATTATTATTTATATAGTTTATATATATATATATATTTATATTATATTATATATATATTATAGTTGTTATATATATTATATATATATTATATATATTAGGGATGTACTGATAGTATCGGTGGTTCCGGGCCGGAACCGGAACTTTCCGAACCTTGGAACTGGAACTTATTGACTCCTGCTACACCTTTTACACATTCTACTTCTCGAAAACTCTGTCTGATTACCAAGTGGAGTCTTTCTAGAAGTATCTGGCATAAGCGGATCAGTAAATTTATTAAGTAAAATAAGAATATACTATATAAAGTTCTACGGGTCTTCATAGTAGAAAATGATATCGCTCGAGCAAAAAAGGTAGGTTTTTGAGTTGTTAACGCGATATTGTCGATCGAGTTTGTATAAAAAACTCTCTCTCTCCTCTCTCTCTCCTCTCTCTCTCTCCTCTCTCCTCTCTCCTCTCCTCTCTCCTCCTCTCTCTCCTCCTCTCTCTCTCTCCTCTCTCCCTCTCTCTCTCTCCTCTCTCTCCTCCCTCTCCCTCTCTCTCTCTCTCTCTCCTCTCCTCTCTCTCTCTCCCTCTCCCTCTCCTCTCTCGTGCTGCTTCGTTTTTCTTGTTTCGTTTAAACGTAAGAAATGCAGAGGCTTGCGTTCGTTATTGTCAAACTTAGCTCAAAATCACAAAATATGCTCTTCTTTTTTCTTTCTTTCTTCTTTTCTCTCTCTCTTCCTCAAGCCATTTTCGTTTTTGCTTACATTTGAAACGTAAGAAATGCTCGCGGTTTGCGTTCGATATTGTAAAAATATTCTCACCACGCGTAGAAATCTCTTTAATTCTAAGTTAGTTCGTTAATTTCGTTTGCTGAATTTAGCTCAATCTACGAAAAATAAAACAAGCATGATGGTGGCGTGGTAGCCCATTTGAATTACCAATGGTTCATTCCAGCATAAAATTAACTTTTAAATCGATAAACTCATCACAATAGTTTGATCAATTATTTGTATTGATAAACCATTTTTATTTTTATATTTCTGTTTATTCCAAAACCACGTGCTCCATCACAACAGCTGATTCCAATTTTTGTAAACACAAGTAACTTTTATGAGAAATCGCAATCGTTTATGCATAAAATTTGTGCAACAACTGGGTAAGCATTTCTTATCGAGCGTAAGACAAATGACAAACACGATAACGGTCTTACACTCTTCATGCTTTAAAAAAACATAAAACTTACATTTTAACTTGAGGAAAAGAAATACATATTTGTGAATTGTGACATAAACCTTTCAGTTAACTTAAAAACTGTGTGCTATTAGATCTATTAATTACTACTATAAATAATTAGTGAAAGCAAACTTATTTAGTTGAGTTTGATAAAAATTTGATCCAATCTTAATTTCTGGTTCACCTA
>JABUQX010048788.1:20000-37500 GCA_015478945.1 Trachelipus rathkii | reverse complement strand
TGGAGCCACTGCGGTGCCGAGTTAATAAACATTCGTATAACAACAATGTTTGGGTGTTTATAAGGGTTATCGAGGTCGTAGAGTTCGAATATGATGGTTATAAGACCGTATAGGATGTCTAGGATACCCCAGAAGGGGATTCTACCCCAAACATTAAATATTGACGTAGAAAGCTGAAACTCAGAATACACGATCAGAGAGCATGGTACAATTACCCGTGCTAAAGTATGGTGTGGACCCCATTATTATTATTATTATTATTATTATTATTATTATTATTATTATTATTATTATTATTATTATTATTATTATTATTATTATTATTATTATTATTATTATTATTATTATTATTATTAATTATTATTATTATATTATTAGGTCCCGGTTCAGCCTCAACCTATGGTCCGATATATATTTTTCTATGGGTTAGAGTTATCGTATCTGGTTAAAATTTGAAGGGGTGTTAGATGGTGAGGTAACCTTGTTGTATACGAAGTTACAACCCCTAGGATCCCCCAAAGGGGGACCCACCCCCATTAAAAAAAAAATTTAAAGTGGTCGTAGCAGAATGAAATTTGGATAGTGTATAGAAGAATGGGAAAGGAGTCTGAATATGTAGAGTTTTAGTAGATGTCTGCTCCGGTGTTGGAGCAACTGCGGTGCGGTGTTAAAAAAAAATTTGTGTAATAAAGTGATCTTAGGGTCTTTATATATGTATTCGATCCTGCTGAATACGAAATTGTGGGTTATAATATTGTGAGGGCATCAGGAGACCCTTAAAAAGGGGGATGAAACCCCTCAAAAAAAAAATTAAAGTGATCGTAGAAGAATGAAATTTGGATAGTGTTTAGAAGAATGGGAAAGGAGTCTGAATATGTGGAGTTTTAGTAGATGTCTGCTCCGGTGCTGGAGCAACTGCGGTGCGGTGTTAAAAAAAAATTGTGTATTAAAGTGATCTTAGGGTCTTTATATATGTATTCGATCCTACTGAATACGAAATTGTGGGTTATAATATTGTAGGGGCTTCAGGAGACCCCTAAAAAGGGGGATGAAACCCATCAAAAATAAAAAAGTGTTCGTAGAAGAATGAAATTTGGATAGTGTTTAGAAGAATGGGAAAGGAGTCTGAATCTGTCGAGTTTGAGTTAGCATATGCTCCGGTGCTGGAGCAACTGCGGTGCGGTGTTAATAAAAATATTTGTGTAATAAGGTGCCCTTAGGGTCTTTATATATGTATTCGATCCTGCTGAATACGAAATTGTGGGTTATAATATTATGGGGGCTTCAGGAGACCCCTAAAAAGGGGGGGATGAACCCCCTCAAAAAATAAAAAAGTGATCGTAGCAGAATGAAATTTGGATAGTGTATAGAAGAATGGGAAAGGAGTCTGAATATGTGGAGTTCGAGTTAGCATATGCTCCGGTGCTGGCTCCGGAGCAACTGCGGTGCGGAGTTAAAAAAAATATTTGTGTAATAAGGTGATCTTAAGGTCTTTATATATGTATTCGATCCTGCTGAATACGAAATTGAGGGTTATAATATTGTGAGGGCATCAGGAGACCCTTAAAAATGGGGGATGAAACCCCTAAAAAAAAAAATGATCGTAGCAGAATGAAATTTGGATAGTGTATAGAAGAAGGAGAAAGGAATCTGAATATGTAGAGTTTGAGTTAGCATATGCTTCGGTGCTGGAGAACTGCGGTGTGCGGAGTTACAAAATATTTGTGTAATATGCAGGATCTTTTAGGGTCTTTATATATGTAATTGGCCATGCTGAATACGAAATTGAGGGTTATAATATTGTGAGGGCATCAGGAGACCCATAAAAAGGGGGATGAAACCCCTCAAAAAAAAAAATAAAAAAGTGTTCGTAGAAGAATGAAATTTGGATATTGTATAGAAGAAGGAGAAAGGAGTCTGAATCTATAGAGTTTGAGTTAGCCCACTGTACATCTTGTAATAGTAAAATATTTATATAATAATATATTGATATAAAATATATATATTATGTGAATATAGAGGTCGAATAAGAAATTAATGAGACTTCCCTTGAGTATGGTGGTGTGTCAACAGGCCCACGCCAGGCGGCGCGTGGTGCGCGCGCCCGCAGGCGCACTCGCCGGCGCGAACCGATCGCGAACGCGGCGCGCGCCCGCAGGTGCACCCGCAGGCTCGCTGAACAATACGTATCAATACACTCTAAAGTATCTAAGTTGTCTTTTTTTTCTATTTTTCTATTTTAATCCAGTTAATATTTTTTTCAGTTAGCATTTTATTTTTTATTTTTTTATATACGACTTTTGTTTTTTCTTTTTATGCTTTTTGATTTTTTTGTAGATGTTGTAACTTTGCTTTTTTATTTTGTATTCTTTTTCTTCTTTCTATTCTTATATCCTTTCTTTTCTCTCTTCTTCTTCTTTTCTCTTTGTGCGAGTTTGTTTTTATTTTATTTTTTAATTTTAGTAACTTTTCTTTTTATTTTCTTTTTATGATATTTTGTAACTTTTCTTTTTTTTTATTTTCTTTTATTTTGCGCCTCACTAACTTTGGGAGAGGTCTCAGTTTATTCTCGTTTAATTGTTTACTAAAATTCAAACGCTTTTTATTATTTATTTATTTTTTTAAAAAAACAATACATACAGAAAAAAATTACATGTTTTATACACTTAACATAGTGAAAAAAATTACACAATTTTTAATATATATATATGTTATAGTTATTAAATATATATTATTTGTTGACTTCTACATATATATATATATATATATATATATATATATATATTTATATATATATAGAGAGATTTATATGTTATATATATATATATATATATATATATATATATTTATATATATATATATATATTATATATATATTATATTATTACAGTTATTATTTTATTTCAATACATTGAAAGCGAAATTGGACACTAATAGATCATTCCGTTGTAGATGATTAAAATCAAAGGTCGATATGATTTTATTTAGGGGGATGTTCATCAGCAGCTTATGTAAAAAATATATAATATAAAGTCCACATTTCTCAGACACCATCGGTTGTATTGGGTGATTTAGTTGAAGAACATGGTGAATCTCATTGTTTTTAAGGAATTGTTGAAACCTCTGGCTATTAATTAAATTTTTGATCGCCAAAGAGTCGATAAAAACTATTACATGCGGTTTGACTTTGAAAAATAATAGCCAATGACCGTTGGCTCTGGACCTCTCTGACGTGTTCACGATTAAAGCTTCATTCGTATTCAAAATTACAGAAGATATTTCGTCTATGGCTCGAATACCTCTTAACTTTTTCTCATCTTTGAAAAAATAATGTAACTCTTGTTCGTTCATTTTCCTAGGAATCAGTTCAGTAAGATTTTTTTTTTTAGTAGCTAAGCAAGATGTTTCGAAGCCTATCAATTTCAATCAACTGCTGATAATCCAAATATAGCACCACAGATATAGCTTTAGTTAATGGTTTTTCAAACTGTAACTTTAAGTCTAGAGTCCCTGTCTTCACGATGTTCAAATGGTTAGCGCCTACAGGAGCTTGATCAGATGTAAGATTGTAAGCATATAAATTACAATTCTTCGCATACGAGAGACTATCTATACCCGTCCCTGTGTCAAAGCCAGCGGAGGTGTTTCTAAATAATTCATAAAAAGGTCTCGAAGCTAGAGTTACACCGTCCTCCCTGGTTTCTAGCTTATAGGGTAGTCCGAATGAGCAACCATTAACATAAAGACCTACTTCCTGAAGTCCATGAGGTTTAAAAATGAAAGGGTTTTCAGTATACTGACCCACAACTGCAGTATGAGACACGAGACCTAGTATAACACTTTGAGGAAGGACACCTGTGATTATATTGTCAAGATTTATGGTCGAGAGTCCTGCTGCAAAATTAAAGATTTTCGCCGAATTGGATATTTTGCTGTATCAGTCAAAAGAGTTTTTTCTATCTCCATATGTCGGGCTGATGATAATTTTACTTTTCGAACATAAAGAAATGTTTCAAGAATTTGAAACACCGGAGTAGGAGCTGTAGTTGTTGCGGCGGCTTTACTTTTAACGTTTAGAGCGAATTGGGGGGTTGACCGTGTTAATCGTATTCTGGTATCGACTGATGGTAGAATAAGGCGCTCTTGTGAGAATATATCGCCATTGACTCTCCCATAGTAACTCAAAGGTTTACTTTTATTCTTCGTATAGATATCTGAGATCTTAGCATCATCGTCTATGTTATAGTACCCGCATGCTTGTAAAGTTGATGATTTAGCATCCAGAGAAAAATTAAGTAAGGTCTCTATATAACTTCTATAGGGATAACTTGCTACAGAAGCACCAAGCGATGTCTCGTTTAAAAATACCTCTATTTGACTAAAAGCCGAATATAAGAAACACAGAGTGGGCATCATCAGTGAGATCTGTTCCATCTTCATTAACCAATTTAGTTTTCAAATATAAAAACACACCCGCTGGATCTAGGTATTGGTCAGAAGCGCCGGGGATATTGAATTCAAGAGGTACATCTGTATTTGTAGTCGCATGAACTGGATTGATACAAATAAAATTACTATCCTGAACAGAAATTTGGGTGGCCGGTAGGGTGAACAAATCTAATTCACTCTTGCAACAACAAGGACTTGAATGATGAAGGAGATGCATGTTGCTTTCAAGGGTGCTAAAAACTTAATGATCATATTTTACAATTACACCTATATATATTACATAGCAAAGATATCTTTTATTTTCCTTTTACAAATTTTACGCTTTTTTAAACTCTTTCTGTTTTTCTTTTTTTTAGTTACACGTTTCTTAACATGTTTTTGTTTTTTTTTTTTCTTTAGTTTTTTACATTTTTTCCTTTTCTTAGAATTATTCTTATTATTGACACGTCTTCTTTTCGTTTTTCTACCTCTCCCTCCCCCCGTAAGCTTTCTACGTACTCTACGTTTTACAGTGTCAAATATATCATCCGATGTGTCTGCTATTCTTCGTTTAACAGCTGTCCTAGGTTCAACCCCTGTCATGATGTCCTGGATAGTGTCTATTCCTGTTCTTACTGCTTTTTTAGCTATATATTTACCACCCGATTTAAGTAAAGGGACAGCTCGACGAAACAATGAAGCGAAGACTCTCCACCTAAACCGTACCCCCTCTGCATTCTTGAACCTTTAAAGACTCTTTCTGTCTCCATCCTTATTATTATTATTACTTAACGGAGCTTGCGTCTTATATGCACTTTACACATAGCAGTACCAACTGCAAATGGGTATGGTTTTCCCTCAACATCTCTTATATACACTCTTATAGTTCTAAAATGTGCATTATTCAAAGGTATATAATGTACACTAGGAAAACTTATAATTCTCGTATCTTTAGGAAAATGTACAGCTCTAAGCAACTGAGTTTTAGTACTGCCCACATACTGAGATTCAACAATATCACTGTAAACATACGCTACACCTGGATCTTGAAACATCTTAGAAGGTAGGCATACAAAATGTAATGAGCTCTCGGTGTCAATTTTTGACACATACTCTTCCATTGATGGTATATAGCGTATTAGATCCTTTACAGATGTTTTGATATCATTATTTTGCAATATAGGGTCTTCACGCCCATAATTACATTTACGAAACCATTCTGACGGGTGGAAAATAAATAAACTTCTATCTTTCAAATTCACATGAGCTTGAGATTTTAAAGTGATTAATGCGTTATCCTCGTTAAAGGGTTTATTAACTAGAAAAACTAAATCTTTACATAACTGACTTGTTTCAAATTTTTTGTTTAAATCCACGAACACATCAGTAACCGATTTATAAAGACCTCGATTTATATAATATTTTTCATAGAAATAATCTTTTTCATCATGCTTGACAACGGTCATATTAGCATTAATTTTTAATACATTTTTAACATGTTCAGAATTTCTAAATATTATAAACGCAGAATGGGTCTCTGGTATATTCTCAACATCAGCATCTATTATCATCTCGCATAAACCTGCTTCATACACTTCTCTTTCTAGTTTTATAGGATTCAATAATTGGGTTGTATAGTCTGATATTTTATTACTAGGATACAGATCCATTGATGCCGAAGAAGGCAGCGTTAGATAGAGATGATCTTCGCTCTCCATTGTCACAATATGTACTAATCACTGTTTCTTAATTTCACTAGCCTTTATATAACTATTAAACTTCATAGGGTAGCCTAACCATTTGACAAGATACTGTTTATTTTTACCTTTCCCTTTTAGAACCTAATATTTTTTCTATTTTATACTCATGATTCTCGGGATCGAATCGTATTTTCTGTATTTCTTGTTTATAGAACCCCCCTTTTATTTTTTCGCCATCTAGATCTTCAACATAGTATAATTTTAAACCATCTTTAGGGAATTCTCTAATGGCATCTACTTTAAAGACTTCCTTTGACCATCCCTGTTCATACCCTTTTCTGAAATTTTCACCCAACCTCGATACTCTCACATAATCTCCAACTTTAACATCCGTACTATCTTTTATTTTACGATCTGTGTTAATATGTTTCGTTGGCATTGTTTTCATCATTTCTGTTGGCGTCTTCTTAATTGTACGATGGTAACTTCTATTATAAGAGTAAGCTAGATCTTGTAGTATATCTATATATTTAAACGTGTTCATTTTCGTAAAATATCTATGCATTCTTTCTTTTATAGTTCTTTGCACTCTTTCAACTATTGCTGCTTTATTAACAGAGAATGTATTATAGTATCCTATACCATAATCTGTAACTATTTCTTGAAACTCTTTACCTAAAAATTCTGAACCTTGATCTGTCCATAGTAAATGAGGATAGCGTCCTTCTTTATTTATAATTTCTCTAACAGCTAATGCAACTGTTTTTGACTTTTTATCTTTTAAAGCCTTTAACCATAAGTATCGTGAGTATACATCTATTACGAAAAGAATATATTGATAGTCATCATTGTATACTTTATATCTTATCATATCTGTTAAGTCTAATTGCCATACATTATCTAAGTAAGGGGCTATGGTCTTTCGTGTCGGAAATTTTTTCCGTATAGGTTTATGTAACGTAAATGCATCCTCTCCTTCTAAATATTTTTTCAATTCTTTTTTATTAAGTTGAGGGAACTTTGATGCAAACCTTGAAAACCCTCCATAACTATAAGGTTGTTTCACATCGAAATAATATTTATCAACCACATCCTTAGCCTCCATTATTAACACTGACATATAAAAATAAAAAAATCATATATATAACACAGGATAAAGAAACATTCGTAAGAAAAAAGCAATTTTAATATACATCTTACATAATATGTTTTAAAGTGTTTACATATAATAAATAAAAAATATTACATTCGTATAATTAATGTATTATATTATATTATATATATATATATATATATATATTAATATAATATATATAATAATATTATATTCGATAATAAAAAAAAAATAATATATATATATATATATATATATATAATATATATATATATATATATATATTATATATATATATATATATATATATATATATATATATATATATATATAAATGAGGTTTAACATTTAACATACATTGCGTACACTCAATATATTGTTCTAAACTTCTAAGGCCTTGGTTCGTGACATATGTGTAAATATCACGGGCCGATATTTTCAAAGATTGTTCATTGTAGCCTGATGTTTTCATTTCTTTGTCATATAGGTAGGTGAATTTTTCAAGATCGATAGCATCAATAACTCCGGGATCCTTTGATTCGATCACATTGTGTTCATCATATATTGTGTATAGTATACCATGTGACAAATTAATGAGTTCATCCAGTAAATCAACTTCAACCATACGTTTAGATATTTCTTCTTGCATTTTGATAAAGGCTGTAATATTTTCACGACCACTTACACAAACACCGTATGAAGTGGGGCGGAAAATTCCAGTTGAATTAGGTCTCCACCAAACACGTAAATCGATGGATTCGATATTGTTATGTAGCGCAAAAACAAGAGTTAACCTTTTTGAATCGTCTTCTTCTCCGCCATTGATCGCAACACCCCAGGAATTTGTTACAGACGATGAAATGTACTTTTCATTTATCCATGTATTAACTTCATCAAATACACGACTTAATTCTTCACTTGATAGGAATAAAGATCTGTTAGGTGGATGAGAGGAGTCAGTACAAGTAAAGTAACGTTCACCACTCGACTTGCGATGGAAAGTTAAATTTACAATATTTTTAGGATGAGATACCTTCCATGCTATAATATCGTTTACAAATTTATTATTCACAAGAGAAACCATGTTTATAGTTTAATGTCAGACGTTCAACTAATGATGAGCTTCAGCTATCCCTCTTTTAAGAAGAATGTAATCCTCTCTCTCACAATAACAAAAGATGATGCAACAAACCGGTTTATACATAGCTAACCCTAAAACTGTAGCCCTAACAAGAATGAAGGGGCGTGGCTTATAACTATTGCGTAATGTTATGTTTTTTCTTATCCCTAATGGATTTCTCTTGTAATATAGCCTTAGGCTTACATTTTTAACCATTCCCGACTTACACTTATCTTTTTTCGTAATTTCTTTGCACTGGGATAAGGTTGTTTGTTATTTCGTTTTCTGAATAACCCTAAAGGAGAGGATACAGGTGTTGCGACAGCTGAAGAGCCTGAAGCTATAGCCTTAGGTGTAGAATACACATTTTCTACATCAGCTAACCGATCCATATTTAATATTAAACTTTTTGGAAAATTTCTGTTTTATTATATTCCATCCTATAACTGGATTTCTTTTCCAATTGCGAACAAGATCCGAAACCAAATCCACAATATTTGATCCTATAATGGGACTGCCATCTATCACAATTTGCCCTGTAGTGTCCCAATTAATTTGTCCTTTTAATGTATTATATAACGCTAAGCCTTTATTTTTTATTGTAGGAGGTAGACTGGTTTCTAAAATGTTTTTAAAATCCTTATTACCTTCTGTTTCTTCATGCTCGTTTGTAGACACCGGTGTATTATCGTTGGTATATTTTTCTTTCAATTCTATTAATTTTTGTAATACCTCTTGATATTTAACTCTTTTATCATGAATGTTCATATGTGAATTTAAAATTTGACCGAGTTCGTTTTCGATACTTGACATTTGCTGTAGTTTAGGATCATATAAAGCAGTAGGTTGAGTCTGTTGTTGCTGATGTTGTGTGTGGTGTTGTTGCTGATATGTATTATTATTATTATTATTATTATTATTATTATTATTATTATTATTCATTTTTTCGTAATCAGAGAAGGGTATAATGGCAACTTTCTTCATTATTATTATTATTATTATTATTATTATTAGTTTTAACCACCCAACAATTTGGATAGAACAGGGCCTACAATAGAAAATAATAAGGGTAGGAATACACCGCTTCCTTTCAACAGTAATTTCTTTTTTTTAGCAAAATTCTTCTTTTTAATTTTACGAGTAAGTTTTCTAATGATGTTACTATGTCTACGTAGCTTTTGTTTCTGATGTTCTTTTATGGGTACATTATTATTTATAAGATTAAGACACACTTCGCATATACATCGAGCGAAAGCTGAATTTTGTAGATGTTTGGTTTTTTCAGCTTTTACTAAGTTTCCTATAATTTTTTATAATGGGTAAATATTTTTTCACTAACTTGCTCATTTTTATTCAGGGATGTAAACAGTTTCAGTTTCTGTAGGTAGGATGTTTGTACGTAACAATACTCTATATGTGTTCTTAGGATGAAGATCACATACTAAATAACCATGAGGTACAGATGTAACTTCCTTATATACCTTTAAAAATTCTTTTCTTTGATTCGGGAACATTTGGGTGGCTAATACATTAATCTGACTTACGTCTCTTCTTTGACCAAACAATATTAAATATTGAGTATTTAAAGACACGTCTCTCATATACTTATTCTGATGGAAGATGTTCTGAGTTATAAAAAACACCGTGACGTTTAAATGATGAGAGTAAACAGTGAAAGTTTCAGCTATATCTTCATTCAGTTTATGCATCAGATCATCAAGGATTATAACTTTATGACCCTGAATATTTTCTAGACTTTTGACATCATATACACCTTCGTGAAACTGTATTATATCTTTATACTCATTAAATTTTTCTTGATAAACATTATAACACCAGATAATTTTAGCTGGATATTGTTCAAATAGGTCAGGGAATTTTAAAAATTTTAATAATGCAAACGTTTTACCTGATCCTGTTGGACCACACACGAGAGATGTACATGGTGATCTGAACATGAATTTTTGTAACATGTGCATCTTGATGTTACCTGTACGTTAATGACACGAAACATTAATACATACAGTTCTATATACATATATACAGCTGTTAGGGGCGGGGCTTATTCGGATTACATAACATTTCTTCACAAGGGTATATTTAAATGGTCACTGAGGGAGGTTGGGATAGTTATAGATTGGGAACCATCTTGTGAGCATCTAGGTGTGTATGTAAGGATGATATGAGTCAGAATAATAATAATAATAATAATAATAATAATAATAATAATAATAATAATAATAATAATAATAATAATAATAATAATAATAATAATAATAATAATAATAATAATAATAATATTTTTTTCTTATTACAGAACTTGTGCATTCGAAAACGAAAATGGCGATCTTCAATGTGTTTAGTACAGGAAGAATGCAGAACTTGATGAAAATGCTTGCTGTAAGTTTTATAAGTTTTTTAATTTTAATTTTAATTATACAAAATTTAATTTTTCAGATTTTATTATACAAAAGTATAAACGTTAATTTACATATTTAAATTTTACAAAAGTTAATTTTCGGATTTTTACAAATTTTAATTTTATTATAAAAAAGTTAATTTTCAAATTTTTTTTTTTTCTAAAAAAGTTTTATTATATTATTTTGTATTATTACAGTTTCGACCTTTCTGCTACATCAACGGTAGCAATGATAATGGTAATGGAACAAATGGTGGATCTAATGACGGAAAGCATGATGCTGGTCTCAAAGGTAGCCCTCAACAACAGCAACAACAACAACAACAACAACAACATGATGGATCTGTAGAGGATGGTAATGGTGAACCTGTTACTGTTCGTAAGAAGAAGCAGCCAAAACGTCGTTTGGTGGAACCTAGAGCTAGCCTCACTAATACTGCTGAGGCTGAAAGACGAGCAATCATCAATCGAGGCTTGTCAGGACAGGGACGTTGGTTCTGATGCAAGGAGCAGGGAGGTTCCTCATTCGCTCATCGTCCTCAGCGTTACAGGGGGCCCCCTCTACCTCTAACAATACTGATGGAATGGCTGATGGTGCTGCTGCTGCCGCTGCTGCTGCTCCTGTTGAATCCCCCCATGAGATGGACGTTAATACAGCTGATAACTCTACAATGAGGACGGATGCCGATGGATCTTCGTTAGAGGGGTAAGTGTTTTATTCTTTACCTTATTATTATTCATTATTTATTATATTATTATTATTATTATTATTATTATTATTATTATTATTATTATTATTATTATTATTATTATTATTATTATTATTATTATTATTATTATTATTATTGTTCTATAAAGTGTATATTTATTATTATTCAGCTTTAGGATTATCGTTGTTGAATATATATATATATATATATATTATTATATATATATATATATATATATATATATATATATATATATATATATATATATATATAATATATTATATATATATATATATTATCATTTATTATATTATTATTCTTATTATTATATTATTGTATTATTATATTATTATTATTATTATTATCTCTTCTTCTTCTTCTCCTTCTCTTCTTTCAACTCCTTCTCCTTCTTCTTCTTATTGTATATATATTATATATTATATATATATATATATATTATATATATAGTATATATATATAATATATTATATATATATATATATATATATAATTTTACACTCATTAGTGATCTGTTTACTTACGGTATGTTCATTTTTAACAGAAAAAGCGGAAGAATGAGGACTTCACAGCCGAGTTCATTGATATGAAGAGAGTTGGGTATGTAGAAAGTCAGGAATCTAGATAACACAATACAGAATTAAAGTCATTGAAGATATAGAGTGTTCAATCAGGGGCTTTGATTATTTTCGATGCCTTTAGTCGTGGATCCTAGACTCATACCCATTTAAGAGGAGAAATCAAATATAATGTATGAGGTACGATTTCACCTTTACATTCAACGACGGAGCGAGGAATGAGTTTTATGTAAATATACCATTTAAGAAAATAGTACGTAATGATAACATTGTACCCTATCTCTGAGAACGACTCGAAGCTGCATTCCAGTCAGGAGACCAATACACGTTTTCCGATTTTATTATTGAAGTCAAGGTGGTTCACAACCCTGAAGGAACGGATAATTATCCCTCAAATGCAGACTTTGGAAAACACATCGAAACTTAATAGGTGTCATCTGGACAAAAAGGGTGCAGATAAATGGAAAAAGAGAGTAGGAAGTCGATGATGCAGTAGGTTGTGGGTTTAAAGCCATAGCCTTAGCCCAAATGTATAACAATAATATGGCAGCTGAAAATATTACCCCTAAAAACGTGAAAGATAGGGGTGAGGAAATAGCTAAGGACTGTGGAATAGATTTTGCTAGCCCGCTAGGGTCAGATAAATTCGCTATTATCGAGAAGACATTAGATTGTCGTATTTTTGTTTATAGTAACGAGGGAGAAAGAAAGTTCAGTGTGGTACATAAACCCACAGAAAACGACCGAGATAAAATTTTATATGTCCTAGGTTATGATAGAGTGAAAGAGCACTATTTCTATGTGCCCACTAAAGTTTAATAACCTTTAACCATGAGGGTCTCAATCGTAATAATATCAGGGGTGATGTTTTTTGTTCGAAATGCTATAGCTTTGTAGATAATATGTTCAATCATTGGGACCACGAATGCGAATATTATAATTGTAAACAATGCATGAAGTATGAATGTCGAGGAAAACTTATCGTGGATGGGGCTCTACATTACTGTGGGGAATGCAATCGTAACTTTTACGATGCAGTATGTTTAGAAAATCATAAGGATATTTGTGGAAAAATTTATATATGTAAAGACTGTGACACACTAATAATACCTGATAAACAAAATTCGAACAAGCACGAATGTAAGGAAATGTTATACGATGTTGAATGTATGTTATTGAGCACCTACTTATACCCTGGAGGATGGAAATCCATAAACTGCTATATTGAAACCTATAGAAAATTAAGAATGTGGGGTGAAGAAAAAACAATACATACACCTTCTACTATGACATCGAAACATATCAACATAATCCTCAGATTAATCCTGAAACTAATAATGAACTGATCGACATGGTCCCTTATCTACTTGTGAGTATGATTGTATGTTATAAATGCAGTAAAAAAGAATTAACGAATTGTAAGAGCTGTAAGACGAAACGAAAAGAAGTTTTTTATTTAAATGAGAATGCTACAAATGAGTATGAAAAATGTCCTGTAGATCAGTTTATAAATTATATTGCAGCATTTGCTAAAGCTCATCCAAAAGACTCCATCGTTGTGGCAGCACACAACGGTGGTCGTTTCGATACGCAGTTCGTGTACAATAGACTGTTGGGAAGACCTGAAGGTGATGCTATTAAAGGGAATCCCCTTAAACGAGGAACAAAGATCATTTCAATGACAGCGTATAACAATATTGAATTTAAAGACACAATTAACTACATGCCCTGTGCTTTAAAATCCTTGCCTAAATGTATGGGTCTTAAGGGGGATCTAGATAAAGGTTTCTTTCCTTACAAGTTTCTCACACATAACAATCTTGATTATGTAGGTCCTATTCCTTCTCAGGATATGTTCGAGATTGATAGAATGAATGATGATGAGAAAAAAGAGTTTACAAAATGGTATGCGACATTCGCGGGGCGCATGTATGATATTAAGGCTGAATGTACAAAATATTGTGTGCAAGATGTAGATATTTTACGCCGAAGTTTTGAAGCTTTTCGTAAAATGTTTAGGGACATGTTTAAAATTGATTGTTTAACTGAATGTTGCACTATAGCAGCTCTATGTTTTAGGATTTTTAAAGCCCATTTCATGGAACCTAATACTATAGCTCATATAGGTAGAGATAGTCAGAAATCGTATTCCTATGAGGCTATCAGATGGTTGGAGTTTATGCAGCGGTATACAGGTCAAAATATCGAGCATGCACGCAACGGTGGAGAGCGAGGATTTAAACTGAAGAATAGAGCAGCTTTCCCTGACGGATATGCTGAGGTTCCAGTGTCAAAATACACTGGTATTAACGGATCAGAGTTTGTGAAACTTAAAAATTTAGTTGTAGATGAAACTTTAAAAACAAAGAATGAACAAGAATGGAAGGCTATGGATGATGCAGCTGAAAAAGATCGTAAAGGACCTGTTGAAAAGAAAAGGATAGTGTATCTGTTCCATGGTTGTATTTGGCATGGGCATCAAGCATGTGAAGAAGGAAGAAAACAACACCTGAATGTCGGAAGTCTTGATCGGTATAGAGTAACTATGCTCCAGGAAGCAGCCTATAGAGCTAAAGGTTTCGAAGTGGTTAGGGTATGGGGTTGTGAATGGAAAAAAATGAAAGAGGAATGTAAGGTACGGTTCATGAACACTCCCGAACCACTCGAAGAAGAAGGGCTAGGTCATTTTGTCAACAGGGTAGGTAATGATGTAGCTAATAATAAATTACATATAGGGGAAGCTCTATATGGCGGTAGAACTGAGCCATTCGTCTACTATTATCCACCTACAGACGGAAAAACCAAACTTAACTACCTAGATTTCACATCGTTATACCCTTGGGTACAGAAGACTCAGGCTTTCCCCAGTGGGGTACCCACAAAATTGGTAGGGTCTGAACTGCCTACCATTGAAGCATTTAGTAGAGAAGTGAACAAATTGTATTTCGGTGTAGCCAATGTATGGATCCTCCCTCCTCAGAAACTCTATATACCTGTTTTGCCCGGAAGATATAAGGAAAGATTAGTATTCACCCTATGTAGAACCTGTGCTGAAAAAGGCCAAGAAACATTATGTAAACATACTGAACGACAACGTGAGTTCAGAGGTGTTTACACTACACCTGAACTAGAGTTAGCTTTAAAGAAAGGATACAAGATCACCAAGCTTTATGAAATTTGGAACTTTGACCCAAAGATCGGGATGTTTACAGAGTATATACAAGATTTCCTGAAGATAAAGACAGAGGCGTCAGGTTTACCTGCAGGAATAGCTAGTAAAGCTAGCCCTATGTTCAATAAGTTCATTGAAGACTTTGAACGAATCGAAGGGGTTAAACTGGACAGGGCTAAGATAGATGGGAATGCATGTCTTCGTTTCATCGCAAAGTTATGTCTTAATTCTCTTTGGGGAAAATTCGCGGAACGGCTCCAAACACTGAGGATATTTATCTGCACCACCGATTGCTGAAGTATGGGGACACTTTAAAAATGCAGATGAAGAAGTAAAGGATGTCACTAGTGTAAATAAGAAACATATTGTTTCGGTGAAATACACTCAATACGCGGAACAGACTACTAGATCCACCAACATCGCCGTGGCCGCTTTCACCACTGCTCATGCCAGGGTAAAACTTTATAATCTTCTTGAGAAGCTAGGACAAAGAGTTTTATATTGCGATACTGACAGTGTTATCTTTGTGACCAGGGCTGGGGAGGATGATCCTGCGACAGGTAAATTTTTAGGGGATTTAACGGATGAAATAGGGTCAGGTATACAAGCGGATGCTTTTGTGTGCACGGGACCTAAGTCTTACGCTGTGCGACTTTTAAAACAGGATGGGTCTATAGATCATATTTTAAAAGCTAAGGGATTAACATTAAATAAAACAACAGGGAAAATTGTCAACTTTGATACTATGTTAAAACTTGTGTTAAATAACATTGATGATGATGATAATGATGAGAATGAACAAGGGTTAATAGATGATGATGATAGTTATTATGCTAAACTTAGGAAGGATGGAGATATAACAGCGCTAGTTGTTGAAGAAATGAGAGCTAGGGGTGCTACATCCAGTTTACATGGTAAGGCATATCGTAAAGATGAAACAAAAAACCCACATGTAGTTTTTAATGGTAAACATTTAGCGTATAAGGCTCCTACGTTAAGGTTTAAAGCCAATAAAAAAGGCGAGATGACTATCTCAAAAGGGCTAAAGAAGCTGCGAATGACAGCTAATAAAAGAGCACTTATAAAAAACACGGCCCGTACAATTCCTTTCGGGTTCAGAGGAATCCTCTTCCCCATATAAGTATGCGAAACTCTAGTGTTCTTTTTTATATTGAGATAAATATGACTATAATTAATGGTCTTTTTTTTGAGAATTTAAAATAAAAATGTAATATGTTTTATATATTTACTAATAAAGGTTTTAAAATAAAAAATGTAATTGTCTTTTATATATTTTACTATAAAGGTATTACGTCATATATATATATATATATATATATATATAATATATATATATATATATATATATAATATAGTATAGTATATATATATATATATATATTATAATATATATTATATATTATTATAATATATTATATATATATATATATATATATATATATATACTTTTATGTATTTATGTATTTGTTTTTAATAAATTTTAAAAATTAAAAATTTTTTTTTTTTTATCCTTCCATGTAATAATATAATAATAATAATAATAATAATAATAATAATAATAATAATAATAATAATAATAATAATAATAATAATAATAATAATAATAATAATAATAATAATAATAATAAATAATAATAATAATAAAATAAAACTTCAAAGACTCGTTCACTCAAGCTGAATCGGAGCCGGAGTAAGAACCGCGCCCGGAGCCGGAGTAAGAACCGCGCCCGGAGCCGGAGTCGGAGTCGGAGTCGGAGTCGGAGTCGGAGGCGGAGTCGGATGTCGGAGTCGGAGTCGGAGTCGGAGCCGGAGTCGGAGCACAACACACCTCGAAATTATGATCACTCCGTGATCATAATTTCTTCGACGTAATAATAATAATAATAATTAATAATAATAAATAAAATAAATAATAATAATAATAATAATAAATTAAATAATACATAACATGAAAATAGTGGTTCACCTCTGATCAGCTACGCTACGTGTCCTTATCAGCTACGCTGATAAGAACACGTGTCCTTATCAGCTACGCTGATAAGGACACTCAGAGCTCGTATTCCCAATGTGGTCTTTGAACCTGTTCTATTACTACTTTATATATATATATATATTTATTAATATATATATATATATATATTATTTATATATATATAATATATACTAAATATTGTTATCTATTTATATTTTAATATATATATATATGATATATATAGATAA
>JABUQX010048788.1:5000-10000 GCA_015478945.1 Trachelipus rathkii | reverse complement strand
TATAGCGCGTTAACTTTTTTTTAAAGTGGAAGTTTCCCCATGAGGCATATAATAACCACATACAGTTTCATCTGTTTATTATATATTATTGTTCCCTATGATGTAAGAGTATTGTTTTCTTGTTTTTGTCGGCAATAGATTTCCTGTAATGATGTATAACTTGTAGGAGGTACTGTTTCTGCTCTTCATCATTTGTTATCAGTTTGTTGTATTCTTGTATTAGCCGCACACCCCTCTCTGCAGTATCATTTACAACTTTTAGCTCTCTTACGATTTCTCTTGCTTTCATATAGCTCTCGTCATCATTCCACTCTGCAGCATCTTTGTCTAGAAATGTGTGAGGCAATGATAGTATGTCAAAGAATCGTTTTGTGTTGGCTGTAACGAAATCCTGCAATTGTTTTTGGGATACTGATTCAGGATTTATGGTTGCTCTTTTTTCCGGTCTGGAATTCCCTTGTTTCTTTAGAGCATGCCTCATTTTGTTTTTTGTCTCAAGCAAAACCTCTGAATCAAAAAATGCAAGAGCAACAAGTTCCTCAGAGAGGTACTACAAATGCCTCAAAACTTTATTAAGAGCAGCACTTGCAATGGTATCATCTTTTTCCTTGTACTTTTGCAGCCTTTGTAGAAGATCCAAATCCGAACGTGGAGCACTGATGGCTATGGATGCCGTGAACCACGATCTAATATATATTGTTGTTAAAAAAACAGGAAATATCACGCAGTCCTCTTTCTTCTCTTGGAGTCAGCTTAAACTGGTTCTTAAACATCCATATTTTAATACAGTAAATTGCCTTAGACATCCAACGTGCCCTATGATATGCTCCCGGGACTTTAAATCTGATTCCTGATGTCGGAGTGTTACCAAGGAAAATCAATGTCAGCTCGAGAAATTCCTTGTAATCATTACGAGGGTGGTGTTTCTGAAGCTGCGCTTCAACAAATGTAACGATATCACCAGCTTCTGTTATTTTCTCTTTGATGACAGGGTTCTCTGCGGCTGTTTGGTACTTTGTCGTATCAATTTTCACCCACGCCGATTTAAATCTCTTAAAAAGAGTAATGTCAGGTCCAGAGGAAGCAGGCAAAGAGACAGAAACAGCTGCTTCCAATGTTAATTCTAAAATGTGATGGCAACAAGCTAGCCACAGCATGTGTTTACCCATTCTTTGCTCTAGTAACATACAGGCACCACTCTTATTACCTGTGTTGGCTGGAGTGGTGTCAAAGGACATGCACTTGACTTGCTTAGATATATCCCATTGCAATACTAATTGATATACAGCATCTGCAATATTTTTACCTGTTCCACGGGTAAGCTTCGGAATGCCAAAAAGCTTATCGACACCTAGTCCAGAAATTAGGACTGGCAGTCGTTCGATATTTTCATGACCGGTAATATCTTCCATTAATTTGCCATCCCAATGTATTTGCAGGGGACAATTTGTTTTGAAATCCTTCAGCAAGTTTTCTGCCATTTTCTTCCTGTTTTGTTGTCTTGCTCGTCTTACTGATGAATAGCTGATGCTATATTTTTCACAGTTGTGACCAAGAGCTTCTACTGCTGGGATCAAGATTTGTGAAGCAGATCTGTCACTTATTTTGGTAGCATCAAGAGCTGCAAACATGGATGTGTCCATAAGTTTCACTCGTTTTGGCTTTGATTTCGTTCCTCTCGACGTTGATGGCTGATGAGGTTCTAACACATATTCTTCATCTGATGATGAACTATTGTTATTCGACCCTGATGTGCTTGAACTTGACAACGCAGCTACATCAAACGTTGCTGCTTCCCTCTTTCTCTTTGTAACAAGCAATGACTCCCTCTCTCTGGCAATCTTTTCTTTCCGTAATAACGTTTTATCCACTCCAACCATTTTGCCTTGTCTTTTTTCCCGTTGGAGCATCAAAAACGCACGATCTTCGTCTATCTGTATCATGTCAAGAGCATTTGCATGCGCAATATCAAACAGATTATTTAAGTCGTTTTTCCATCTCTCTTGTTTCTGAACCAGACCACATGACTGTTTCTTCTTATTATTTCTGTTCTTTTTTAATTTTCCCCATTCATTGTAAAGTTTCTTTATTTTTTCGACGACATGGCATTTCAACACTGTTGGGATGCCTGCTTTTTCCCACACTGCCATTACGTCTACGGCAGTAGACAGAGCGGCTATTTTCACCTGTTGTTTTTTGTTCAATTTGTAGTTCATAAACAATGCCATTGTTTCCCGCTTTGATGGGAGCTGAGTCTCTTTCAGAAATTCTATAGTATGTGAAATAAGCCAAATATCCGTTGTACGACGTGTACGCCTTTCCATATTTAAAACAGATGCACTTACTACACAGAGTCACAGCGACGAAGGTACTAATGTCTACGATACTGCGTCACAATCAAGACGTAACTCATAAAGCTGTAAGGGTTGCTATTTCGTTTATTAAGTAGAACTGTAAAGTGTTGCCAATTACCAATTTCCACGAAATGTATATAGTAATCTGTAACTTTTCGGTTGTTTTTGCTATTGCTATTGCTATTGCTTTGAATATTTTAGCTTTTGAAAAACAATTTATAAATACTATATTAGGTTTATGTGTACAATTTGTAAAACGATCTACATTCTAACGATTCCTTTAAATGTTCTAATGGCGGTAGCAGCCTCTAAAAGTTATTCAATTGAGGTGAAATTTTGCACAGAATGTTTTTTTAAGACAATAAACATATTTAGAGGGTGTCCTGAAGATTTCACAGATATGGTCGACTTTTTTTGCAGCATCAATCTAAAATATACTTTTTATAAATATAGAAAACATATATATATAGAGATATATAAAATTTATATGTATTTTATATATTAATATATATATATATATATATATATATATATATATATATATATATATATATATATATATACAGTGGCGGCTATAGGGCAGGGCGACCCGGGCAATCGCCCTGGGCCCCGCGCCTTAAAGGGGCCCCGCGCCTTAAAGGGGCCTCGCACGCATGCAGAGGCTAACAGATTTAACGCCCCATATCGCATGAGCTGCGCAATATATATATATATATATATATATATATATATATATATATATATATATATATATATATATATATATATCATATTCGTGAGTATATAACATAGTATATATATATATATATATATATGATTCGAACGTCGTCGAGTGTGGAAGCAGTGGAAACCAGAGGGGATGCGAGAAAGAGAAGGGTCAGAAGAGAGATTTTTTTTAAAGAAGAAGGAGTCTGTAAAGACTAACTGGAAAGAAGAACGAAATCTGAAGACTCTACTCAAGAAGTATTCAGATCATTTTTTCAGGAGAGAGGATGCTTATGATTCAAAGTAACTCTAGCTACTTAAAAGGAAAAATATATTTTTACGATTCGGAATTTTCACATTGCAAAATTTTATACATTTAAATTAATTTCATTTGAAATCTAGGTTGGAGGAGCTACAAAATTTTCAACTTTATTTCTTTTGATAGTTTTGGAATATTAAATATAAAATATAATAAAAGAGAAGAAATTTAAAATATTAATTTGTAGCAGGTGAAGCTGATTTCTGGAAACAGTCGAGTCATATGAAGATTATTATCTTCCTCTGGTGGCAAGGGGCTGAAAACCCCCTTCTACCATAATGCTCTTTTCGTGAATGGTGGTGATAGTTGTAAATAATTATCACCACCAAAATTACCTTGCAACCATGCAGGAAATGATGCTATGTGTAAATAAATAAATAATATATATATATATATATATATATATATATATATATATATATTTCTCTCTTTATCTTATATAGAAAAATATATTATATATATAAAGAAATATTATATATATATATATATATATATATATATATATATATATATATATATATATATATATATATATATATATATATATATATATATATATATATATATATATAAACTATATATAATTTGTTATATTATAGTGTTATCATATATATATATATTATATATATATATATATATATTATATATATAGATATAATATATATATATATATATATATATATATTATATTATTATTTATATTTATATATATATAATTATATAACATCTATTATATTTTGAAATAGCTATCAATGATAGACTTAAATTTTCTATAATATTTATATATTATATTTTATTCCCTTGTATTCATATATATATATATATACAGAGGTGGGCAGTAACGCGTTACATGTAACGGCGTTACGTAACGGGCGTTACAATTGTAACGAGTAACGGTAACGCTTCAAACGATTTTAAAATGTAACGATGTAACGGTAACGCTACCCTTTTTAAAAATTGTAACGGTGTTTTTCCGTTACTCGTTACTCGTTACATCCTACACACGGAACTCCACTGTGTTGACATTTTTTTTTTATTTTTATGGAAACGAATTTTAGTTTTTCCAGATTTTTAAATATATATATATATATATATATATATAGAAACCAGCCTCGGATCTAGGTAATATATTAATTATATATATATATATATATATATATATATCATACTATATATATATATAATATCGTTAAGATCTTTTTAGAAATTAGTTTTAGTTCTGAGGAGGGGACCGAGCTGTTTTAGGTCCTGAAACGTCAACTGATAGTAATTTTCATTTCATTAAAGTTTTTTAAAGTGGTTTTTAATTAATTGTTTTATTTAACTATAAGATTACTCTCTAATTTCTATTTTAATATATATATATATATATATATATATATATATAAATATTATTTGTTTATATTATACATATATATATATATATATATATATATATATATATATATATATATATATATATATATATATATATATATATATATATATATATACTCAAGGACCAGCCTCGGAAATAGACAGACCTTAGGTAACAGACCCCGGAAACGATTTTGGACCAGGAACTTGAATAATGTTTTTTTTAAGATCAGATGCACTACGCTTAATATTGCGAACGTATGGTG
>JABUQX010048787.1:0-39015 GCA_015478945.1 Trachelipus rathkii | reverse complement strand
TAATATTATGCTGCTGTTAAATGTTTCGATAACCTAAATATAGTAATAACGTAATTACTTATTATTATTTAGTTATTATTAATTAATATTATAATATTATTATTATAATATTATTATTATTATATATTATTAATTATTATGTGTATTATTTATTATTATTATATATTATTATTATTATTATATTATTATTATTATAATTATTATATATTATCTTATTATACTTATGATGAAAACTAAAAGAATGTTACCCGCATGAATCTACGAAAACAATGATAGAGACAAGAAAACCGATTACTTATATAGAATCAGCGTATTGAATTTTATGGAAAATGAAAAAAAAAATGCACTTTATTTTTTTATATCCCAAAACTACGATATAAAGGTACAAGAAAACTAATAACATATTAGAATCAGCGTATGAAAATGTATGAAAAAGATTTATTTTTTTTACTTAAAAGAATAACCCAGGGTAAACGCAAAGATGCGCAAAGCAGGGTGTCTCTTCGCCTCTAGGGACACGGAATTGTTAGGACTATTTACCCCCCCTCCGGGGAGGTCTCTCGAGACTCCCAGCTCTTTGTATTTGCGTGTCCGCGGGGTTTTCTCCCCCCTCCTACCGGTTGAAAACTCCACCCCTCTGTCCACCGTCGACGGCTCGCAGCCTCAGCTAAAAAATATTCTAATACGTGATTCCACTATATAGTTTTTAATTCTATTCTTCATGAATTATTTTTAATAAAAATAAGAAAATAAGGAGAATAAAAAAAAATAATCCATTTGTCCAAGTGATTACGAAAATTATATTGATATAATGTTATTAGTTTTCTTGACCTATCTTAATTTTAGATATATCATCCATAATAATTTTAACCATTATTATTAGTTATTATTTATTATATTAGATTATTATTATTATTATTATTATTATTATTATATTATGATGATTAATTAATTTTTATTATATATTATTATTATTATATTTATTATTATATTATTTACTAAATATTCTGCTGAAAAATTTTCATTAATATTTGAAAGAATTTTTCTTTTTAAAATCAGGAAACAAATTATATAAAATCAAAATTAAACTCTAATCAAAATAATAGCCTCACAATATTCTTAGCTTAACTCAACAATTTGTACTCAAACGGCAAGAACATTCTAAAAAAAATTACCAAAATTATCATTGCCTGCTTATCTAGGAATACTTGACCAAAAAAAATTTACTATTTTAAAAACGTATAGATCTTTGAAAGACGTTTTAATTTTCAGTTTAGTCGCATTTCTGACATTGGAGAGGAAACATGTTTTTTTTTTTTTTTTTTTTTTTTTTTTTTTTTTTTAGTCTCGTAAATTTTTGTTAGATTATCAATATTGGTAAAAAGTAAGTTATTTAAACTTGTATTACTTTTTTTTTTTTCTTTTTTTTTTTTAATATATATCCTTTTCCGCTCTATTTATATTACAGTAAATTATGTTTCTAATGAGTTTTGGCAATTAACCTATACGTTTTCTCCTTTGTGCTAACTTAGCCATAGTATATTATATTATATATATATATTATATATAAATATATATATATATATTATAATAATTATATATATATATATATAATAACTATAGATATAAATTATATATTAATAAATATATATATATACATATATAGATATATATAATTAAATATAATATTAAGTATCATATATATATATATATATATTATATATATATATATATGTATATAATATAAATAGATATATATATATATATATACATATAAATATATATATAAATATATATATATATATATAAACATAAAAATTAAATAAAAGAATGGCAAATAAATCAAAAAAGCTCCAAAATAAAAAAATAAAATTCTTTTATAATACAATTTAATTATTCTTAATTTTTAATTTTTGCTATAAAATTATTACCAACCTTTCCAATACAAAATTATTTTGAGGACCATGTTACCTAAGGTCCTATACGTATATATATCATAAATTATATATTATAATTATTATATTATATATATTCAAATATATATATATATATATATTATTATATTATATATCATATATATATACATAATATATATATATACATTATTAATTATTTTAATATATAATATTATATATATATATATAATAAGATATTAATTCCGTAGTGATAATATATTATATAAATATATTACTACGATATATATATATATATATATAATATATATCATAATATAATATATATATTATATATAAGTATATATTTATACTTATATTAATATATATATATATATATATATATATTAATAATATAATATATTAGTATATATATATTTATATATGATCTGATATGCGAAGATGATACGGATAAAACAGAGGGAGAAATAAAAGAGAAGAGACTGAAGTCCAACGGAGAAGAAATCTGAAGATCTGTTGATAAAGGCTGCAAAACTTCTAAAAACGCTAATGGCTTTCAGCCTCAGTCATTGGAGAAGTTTTTAGAATGAGAATCAGGCCAGACTATTGTAGCCAAGATTTTTACTAACTTTAATGAATACGTTTTAAACTTTATAGAAAGAAGAATAATATTTTATATTTTGGCAAAATTTATCATTGCGTATATTTTGGCATAAATTTATTTTCATGAATATTAATAAGAAGAATAATAATATCAGTAATTAATGAAATATAATGGAGGAGCGACAATATTTCAGAATTTAGGAACATTGAATATATTCCTATTTTAAAAGAATTTGATCTATGGATTGTTTACGTGATTCTAATATAATCAATAGATACATATATTATACAACAAATGCTCACTAAACTTATTACTGAGTAGATGATTTGGATAAGCGACACATCGAAATCATATAATAGAGGACCTCTTCTGCTTGGCTATTAGAGGCAGGAACCCAAAACCTCAATAGTTAATAAAAAATATTACAATGTATACAGATATATATAGGCACAGCTAGCAAACCGCCCTTTACTTTCTGCTCAAGACTGGAATACTCTGACTAGCGTTGGAAATCTTATTCGCCTAAAACACGAATTTTTGGAGCTCTGGTGAGAACGATTTTCAGGCCATGAAGAAGATGCTAGCCATTGAAAGTTGAACCCTACTTGGGCTATAATCAAGGAATAGCATCAGAAAACCATCAGCACCGAGAAATAGTTCTCATGGTCTCTAGGATCAAGAATTATCGGGGCCAGAAGGAATGAAATGCTGGCCCACTACAGGCCAAAAACCTACTGGATAGATGTAAATAAATTATTAAAATATAAATCATAATAATATATATTATATAATATTATCATATAGTATATTTTTAATATATATATAATTATATAATTATTTATAATTAATATTATATATATTTATAATTATATATTATACTATATATATATATATATTTTATAATATAATGTAACTATATATATAGAAATAGATAATAATAAATAAGAATAATAATAGATATAAAAAATAGAGATATAATATATATATAATAATATATATATATATATATATATATAAAATATATATATATAATATATATATATATATATATATATATATATATATTTATATCTAAATATTACTATTATTATAATATATATATATATCATATATATTATATATATATATACTATAAGTATATAATATATTTATCTTACACTTCGTATTTCTCTTCATTTTCCAGATATATTTAAGATAAAGTGTTTTTTTTTTTCCAAATTTTTTATAATTCCCTCCACAATAACACTTGTATATCTGTTTTTTGAGTTTTAATTTTATTAAAACGATCCCATTTTACATCGAAAGGGCGTATAAATGAAGAGAAGGCAGCAAGGGAGTTGGTCAAAGAATCGAGGATAAGTTCATTTATGCAGTATAAGATTGCTTGTCACTATTATCTAGATGATATTATACCAGATCTGTGGCAAGAATTTCGGCATATAAAAGCCTTTAAAATAAGGCTTATGAATGAGGATGAGGATAATTCTGTAGTGTTATGGTCAGAATATCTTGAAGAGAAAGAAAGGGCTAATACTGAATCATTATTAATCTATACGAATTTACATTAAATTATGTAGTTTTTAAGGGATTTTGAGAAATTATTGTTTCGACTGTGCTTTAAGAGTTATGTTTTATATGCATTTTAAGAGCTGAACTTACACAATTATATAAAGTTTTGAACTCCATTGTATTCACTATGATCTCTTATTCATAATTAAATCGCTTTATCAAAAAGCAGATGATTCAACAATTTTTCCCTTACTATCACCGTTGATTAAATTTCAAATGGAGAAGATCCATCTGGAATTCCGATCTTATTCTATCTATTTTGATGGTAGCTTATCCTAAGGTGTTTAAACTCCTTTTATCATGTATTATGATCATATGCTATTACTGCCTCTTGCTAAAATCTCTATCTATAAATCTTTTTTTTCGATGAATAAGAGACAAATTCGATCATAATTCAATCACTATTTCGGGGTATGAGGTCTTAAATTATTGGGCGGAGTGACTTGATACTATGACTATTTGTTATATCTTGCTTATAACTATCATATCCAATTTCCAATTTAGATTCATTTTAAATATTACGAACAACTTTAGTTTTTTACCATTAAATGGTTAATCTTTCCCCAATTTTTTCTAGAAAATTTAACTTATTAATTACTTCATCTCCCAGGTATATAATTTATCTCAAAACTTATTATTATAAGATAAATTAAATAACAAGGTCTCAAAGTTCAAAATGCGAACCAGAGTAATGAATTACCTTACTATATAAAAACAGTCCCTATGACAATTCACCATGAGTAAGAATTTTAAGTTTGATAAATACCCATTCACAGAACCAAGTGTAATATTAAATCAAAAAGTAGTTTAACAAAAAACAGTTTTATTTAAAGGGAAATCAATAAACAAGAAATGATCTTAAACTTATTGGAGAACTGAACAACGTGGAATTTCTTGAGCGATATCCTTAATATCCTACTTCACATGAAGCTTAACTTTCTTCTGGATTAGCGTGACAAAGCTCTTTTTTACATCAAGCACTGAATTATTCAAAAAACCTTAGCTAACATAAATAATGCTCAACTACAACATAAAAGTTACAAATTTAAAAGAAGAGTAAATCAATGGAACTAGCAACTAATGGACCGCTAGCTCAGGTCAACTAATACTGCGCTCGAGACTAAGTCTAAACTACCTCTTTGAAACTAAATGAGCTTGGAGCAGCCAAACGAATTAAGTGGAAGGCGTATGGCCTTTTGTGTGATTAAGCAGCCTAGGTCCAATTAAAGAACTACGTTCGATTCTAGTCCAACAAGCTCTAAAAAAGGTGAAATCCAAATGAGTTGAAAACAGTCAATATTCTGAAGCAAGAAGATTGTGATTGATAAATCACTTTTTTTAAGGGATGTTAGCTAGCTCAACTAAGAACTACGTTCGCCTTATTCCAACTAAGAGCCTAAAAAAATATACTAAAATCGGAGGGAGTCTTGGAATATGTTTAAAACTTCAGGGAAGGCTAATCCTATGGTCTGATTAAAGCTATTTAAGGGTCGATAGCCTCGATACCAACTAAAGCTAAGCTCGACCTAGTAAACTATAACTAAGAAGACAGTTCTTTCAAATAAAAACTCGTTTTCCAACTAGTCAAAATAGAACTGATTGGAAGTAATACGGCTCCGAGTAGAAAAATTCCTCTATTAGTTAATAACGTCAGTTCCTAGCGAAATAAAATTCTAGTCAACTCCAGTCGCTTCAATAAATCCTGACATTCACTTTGCTTAAGGTATTCGTCAATGAAAGTTGAATAATGTTTTCTAAAATAAATAAAAAAATAATTTAATTTTCATAATGAAAAAAAATGTTTAAAGTTTAAATAAAATGTTTTTTGAGTTCCTAAAAAAATAATAGATTTATCTAAATTTACTGTTAAAACATAAATCTATTATCCTTAATTGTTCGACTTTTCACTCATTCAAGTATCTGTATCACAATGAATCTATTTTACTGCAATAAAGAAATTATAATAGTTGCTATCAGCTAAGGGTCCCGGAAAGGTGCAAATACATAAATAGGTCACAAATAAAACTAAGAAATATTAAAACATTTTAGCCTATTATAGGCTAATAAAGAAAGACTAGAAATGTGAAGACAAATATTAAGAAAAATTATATATAATTGTAAGTTAATAATTGTTCTAACACAACTTAGTTATCGATAATAAATTTATAAAAATATAAATTTATATATATATATATAATATATATATAATATATATTATATATATATATATATAATATATAATATAATATATAATATATATAAATAATATATATATTATATATATATATAATATATAGTATATATTATATTATAATTAATATAGATTAACAAGGTGTACGTAATAGTAGTATTAGTCAATATAATATCTATATAATTATATATAATAGATATATATATATATATATATATATATATATAAATATATATAATATGATTATAATTTTTCTTTTTATTATATACGAAACACTTATATATTATATATATATATAAATATATAATAATAATAGATATTATATATATTTTATATATATAATATATTATATATAAATATATATATCATTACTAACCTGTGATATATGGATATATATATATATTATAATATATATATATATATAGTATATAATTATATATATATAGTATGGTATATATAAATAATATATACTATATATATATATAATATTAATATATATATATATAATATATATATATATGATATGTGCTATGTTTTATATATAAAATAATATATATATAAATATATATATATAGTCTATATATAATATTATATAATTATAGGTTATGAATAGTATTCAAATATATAGTATATATATAGTACTCACTATTATATTAATATATCATGCCTGTATTATATCGGTAATATATATATCAGGCTAGCGGCTTTGGTGAGGCAGAGTAGCAACGCATACTGCCTAGCTGAACCAAAATAAATAAATTAAAAATCAGCATATATATAATTATATATATAATATTATATATATAATATTATATATATTATATATATATATAATATATTATTACATATATATTATATTTCGTTCGAAGGCTCACTATTAAACCGCCGACCTAAATTTTTACATCGATTACCTTTCTTTAATATAAGCGATCTGCAACGTATTCTCTGAGTTAAAAAAATAGATCCTTTCCTATATGATAGGCAAGTTTGTATATTCCGACTGACCTCAATTAGCATCATTTTTTTAAAGAATCCCAATTTACAAATAACATTAGCAAAAAACTAATAAGCATTTTACTTTTTGTTTGAGGCATATCAGATAAAAATTAAATTAATTATGACCAGGACACAAAGCAAAATCGAAGTCATCCATGAAATTTTAAAACCCTTTGAGAAAAAGTCTAAATCGAGTGAGTAGACTTCATCAGATAGTACTAATTTCCTTGCAGACCAGAGTTCTTATTTTATTTATTAATGAGAATGTTTCTGTTTGGAGTTGAAAGAAAATACTTTTCAATTTTAAAGAAATAAACTTTTTACCAATTTTAAAGGAAATAAATGAAATCTCAGTCTGCATATAGACGAGGATATTGAATCATATTCATTTAAGTTTCATTTAAAAATTAATTTTTTCTTTATTTGTTGCTATATATATATATATATATATATATATATATATTATAAAATATATATGTTACATAATATTATACACAAGAGACAAACATAGCGATGATATGAATAAATGTTACTTCTAAAATATAAATATTAATATATATATAATATATATATAGTAATTATTATTAATATACTAATAGAACTGAATGATATATTAAATTTGATTCTAAAAACTTTAAATAACAGATACAATTTTATATTAGAATATTAGATATATATATAATTAGTATAAATAATAATAAATATTAATATAGTAATATATATATATATTAAATTTGCGCTACTCCAATAAGAATTTTGACCATGAGCCACCACTGACATATATATATATATAATTAATAATATTTATGAGATATATAATAAAATATAAGATATATATTATATAATATATATTAATTTATAATATTTTATATATACTATAAATATATAGAGATAATATATATATATTATACACAGTTCACTAATAATATAATTATAATAAATAAATATAATATATATATATTATAGATTAAATAATTTATAGATATAATAATTTAATTATTATATAAATTATTATCCTCTTCTTTATTAGAGATTTATAATATAATCTATATCAAGTATATATATATTATAATAAAGACATTATAAACACGTTTTTATTCATCATTCAGATAGATAAAAGTTTGCATTCAGTTAAAATATCTAATTGAGATAATATGAGATTTTATAAATATGATATGATATACTAAATATATGTAAAATTTAAATAATTATATATAAAACATTATAATATTATATAGACATCTCCGCCTTAGACTATCATATACAAATTATCGTATTTCATATATATATTATATTATTATATATATATATATATATAATATATATTATATTAATATTATATATATATATATAATATATAGTATATATAATATAATATATTCAGGACCCTTCATTTAAGAAACAAAATAAATTTTAACATCAACATTGTTAGCAAGGTTCTTGTAAAGCCTTTTTGCAACAAAATATTTAGCTCTTCTTTTATCTCACGATTTCGATGTTGCTTAAATTTTACCAAGATAAAAACCTCATCGCCTTCCTGTAACTTTAAACCTTCGCTTAGAAACTGCATACAGAATGCAATATATGCCCTAAAACTGTCTATGCACTAAGCGCTTAAACATTCCGCACAACAATAACCAATGTTTGTTCCCTTCTATACAGAAAACCAAAATAAGTCGTTCCCGAGAACTTTTCGTACAAAAATAATGCGAGTTACTATGCATAACAAAAACCCCCTCGCACTCTGTTCCCTCCACTATAGCACACATCGAGGTCTAGCTCACACATCATATTCAAAGCTTCTTCATCGTCTGCTAATCCAGCCAAGCAGTCAGCATCTTAGAATATGGGAATACAAAAGTATAGAGTAGAATATAGAGGTGTTTTCCCGAACCAGATACGCCGTAACGACGAAAATTTACTTCGATGAAACTAACACTACGTTTTTTAGATAAAAAACAAGTGTGATAATAGATATGCATACTATATAGCATATATATCTTTTACACATATATAATATTATATAATATCTATATATAATAAGATGTTATATAATTATAGTATATTATATACTATATATAATATATATAATATATAATATATATATATAAGATAGTATATATATATATAGTTATCCGTACTACAGTTAATTTAATTAAATAAGGGTGCTTTATATACATCTTTTTACAATTTTTCGTATTTTCATCTATAATGTATATTTCTCCCTTGAAATATAAAAAAACAGTAGCATTATTTATACAGTGTATCAAATCATTTCAGCTGGACTTCATAAGATTCTATTAGAAGTAGTGAAGGTAATTGTGCATAATTTTCAGTATATGTTAATCGTAACATACAGCGTGTAATCCAAATTTAATGATTCATTCAGAAGTATTTAACGTATAAAGATTTCCTATATTCCATGGATTTCTATAAAACATACAATAATGAATTGTTTTGAGTCGACTCTTTATATATTAAATTAATATTCTCATTAAAAATTATATATTAATTACAAATTATATATCATTATAAAATATCAAGATAAATTATTATAAATTATACAAATATATTATAACTTACTGCTACAATTATATAGAATTCCTATAATTTTGTAAAGTTCTGATATATGATTTTAACACCGCAATTTTTTAACTTAATTATTAACCATAGTGTATCTATTGGACATATTAATTTATTCTTCGACAATTCTCTGTTTTCAACAGGTTGTTATAGAAACGGTATCATTTGAGAGATGAAGTTGTTGATTTAGAATTATAGAATTATCATAGAACTATAAATATAGACAAATAAACGCAGTAAGAGGCAAGTACCTTTTATTTCAAGATATCCTATACATAAAGAGTGGTACGCCGAGTCTATTAGCACCAGAAACAGCACCTATCTACAATTGGCGACCTCGATGCCAGAATTTGAATCCATGTGTCCAACGACAATTGGAAAAGTCGTCCATGGTAAGGGTATGAATCTTCAATTAGCAGATGTCAAGAGCCGAAACAAACAGCACAAAAAACAACCAACAACCCTACAACCTTCCACTAAGAAGCCACGTATCATGAAAACCCACAACCAAACTGTAAGAATTTTAAAAATTAAATACAATAAATATTTTTTAATTTTTCAAGGAAGGTTTCCCAAACAAGCAGCTGTACCAGAGAGAGAAGGTCTTCTTTCGCAGAAGTCACCTCCTATATGAGGAAAGTCTCCCGACAGCAAGTAGCCGCCTAGAGAGGAGCTCTCTCACCACACAGCAGCTATCACAAAGGAACTCCCAGCCAAGCTTTGAGAACAAGGTTCGTCCATAATATCGAAGACGTACAGAACAAACAAAATCTTACTCTTCTTTAGGCTAAAAAGTAAAAGCCTAGGTCTTTTAACAGATAGAATAATACATAACACATGACGGCAGATGGTTACAATAAATTATTATAAACCAAGCATTTAAATTTCTTACAAGCTCATATGCACTTCATGAGGGACTTTAAAATTGATACGCAAATGTACATTGACGGGGGATGGGGACATTAAGAAGCATATATTTATATATATATATATATATATTCTTAAGTGTGTTATATTTTTAAAGTTGACAAAAATATGTGTAACATGTTATGTGTTAATTGTTAAATTGATAACGGGTAGAAGCAAGAGTCAAGTAAGTTTTATCAATTTAATCAAAGGTAAACCCAGATATTAGAAGAAGTTCGTAAAATAATTATTGATATTGAAGAATAATTAATTTTCCAAACTTTGTTTACCCTTTTCTTCAATACTTTCTCTTTCAATTAACATTCCATTCCCTAAGCTTTGATAAAGTACTAACATTTACTCAATAAATATATATATATATATATATAATGTATAACATACTATAATACGTATATTATTATATAATTATATATATATATAATATATATATATAGTATCTATATATCAATATATATTACATATTATTATAATATATAATAATATATATATAATATTTATAATATATATATAATTATATTATACTAAAAGAATAGAAAGAGAGTAAGAGAGGAAGAGAGAAAGAATTGAGCAAGCAGACGCGTAGACCGATTGACGCCAGACAAAAATTACGCATAAAACACAAACACACACACACACACCCACACCCACTCGCGCGCACGCGTACAGGAGCTTATAGCACACATCTGAAGGTCAAACGTAGAGAATGAGAGAAAGATAGGGATGAAAGGATTATAAACTATATATATAGCCCGAATTTCGCTCTCCCTCCGACGATATTATCATTATTATTTTCTTGCAGTTTAGAAAATTTTATTCGCGCTTAGAGTAGCGTTTAAGAAATAAGCAATTATAAATATATAGGTATATATTTAATTAGGCCAGCGTAGACTGATCTATCAATAAGTATAATATTATATATATAATATATATATATATAGTTATATATATAGTATATATATATAATATATAATATATATATATATATATATATTAATATTTATAGATATACAGTATACGAGATATATATATCACTATTATTATTATTATAATATTAAATAATATATATATTATAATATACAATTTATAATATATATATATATAATATATAAATTCAACAACACTATTTTCTGGTACAATATATCGATATAATATCAATACTTGTTTCAAATTATATCGATATGGATTTATACTATAAACACAATCTTAACACAGTGAACGTATATTAGCTTCTTTTGGCGAAATAAGAAATTTTTTTTTTGAGAGGACTATCAAAGGTCTTTCTCTTTTTGTAAGCCCAGCCAGTATAATATATCATGCTATACTAAATATATAACTAATATATATATATACTTATATAATATATATATATAATATAATACTATTATAATATAATCTAATAATATATTGATATTATAATGATATAAATGATATATTCAAATATTTTATAACAAATATATAGGAATTATATATTGATATTAGATATTTATTAATTTATTTAACTTATATTTACCCGAGAATCAGGCGGCACCACCGGGCGCATCGTTGCAGGCACACGGCCCCCGTAACGCGCGCCTCCCCGTCGCACAGCGTAATGGTATGAACTCTCTACTAACGTGCAGGTCGCGAAAATATTCTCTTTATGATAATGATAGACCGTTGTAAACTTTCATTACAAATCATTTTGTATTTTCATCAACAATATTCCCGTTTCCTATATTATGGAGAGACGTTTTTTTCATTTTATTTCTTTCAATTTTAGATTAAACATTATGATTAATTTTATTTTTGAGAAGAAAAAGAAAAATAAACCACTTCACAGGTAAACTTTCAATTGTAACAAAAAACAGTTTACGAATTCTTTTAAAAAGTTTGTTTATTTTGTAGAAAAAACTTTTTAATGACTAAAGTCTATAATTCCATATAAAGAGAGATATAATATGAGAAAAAAAATAAAAAAGTAGAAACAAATAGTCAGAAAGATGATATGCGGCCCACATAAATAGAAATAAAAAAAAAAATAACAACATCTAATTATAAATAAAAAAAAAAAAAATAAATATTTTCATGAGAAATAAAAAAAAAAAAAAAAATAAAAAAAAAAAAAATAAAAAAAAAAAATAAAGTATAATAAATATATAATATTATATATATATATACTATATATATATCTTTATTTTATTCCTATATATTTATACATAGTAACACAAAACGTAGACATAACAGATTTGGAAATTAATATAAATATTAGTTAACATATAATTAATAATAATATTATTACTAATAAATATATATATATACTATATATGAATATGAAATATCTTATATTATGAATAATATAAATTACTACTTATTGATTATATACTCATACAGATGACGTTAATCAGATTTTTAGCGGGGTAAAGAATAAAAAAATGGCAACTCGCCATTGCGACTTAAATGGGTCCTACTTATTTAACATCGAAATTTCATTTAATTTAAAATATTAAAATATATAATTTTAAGTTTATTTTTATTATATATATATATTATATATATAATATATTATACATATATATATAATTATGATATATATATATATATATATCATATATTATATTAATAATATATAAGGTATACTAATATAATATTACACATACTCTTTATAAACATATTTATAGGGTAATGTGCGACTATAATATATATTTCAATATATAGATTACTATATTTAAAATGCATTGACACGAGACTGCAGTGTTTTTTTTTTAAAACAACGCAGTTAGATATATAAAAGACTAAGTCATATTATATATATATACTATATACTTATATTAACTCTCATATATCAATATCACACTTTATAGTATATTATATATATACGACAATTACTATTATTTATACTATTATTTAATATATATTATTGATTTGTGCAGACACTCCTTGGTAATATATATCTATATTATTACGTATATATAATTCTATTTATAATATTATATATAATGATATATATTATATATATATATATATCAACAGTCGATCAGAACTTACATGTATTTTTTTTTAGAAAGTTATCTTTTAAGACTGCAGAAATAAAGGCTTTTGTTTTTCTATCAATTAGAAGTGCTCTTTTTTATAAAACTTTAAAACATATTCGAGAAGCTTACGTTATGTTATGTTATTTTTTTGTTTTCGACTAATATTAAACAATTTGGTTTCAATTTAAGACGCCTATTAAGAATTAAACTAGTCATTTTTGATGTTAGTGACGTGTTACTTTAAAGTTTAACTTCTGTAGAGCGATAGATTTTTTTTTGTGTTTTCTCTAAAATATATTTCTATTTCCCCTTATGATGATAACGATGGCGACAAAATTCCTCTATTCAATGACTAAGAGGATAGAATAGTAGAGAGCAATAAAATGAGATTTAGGAGTATGTATAAACGAAGAAATAAGTGTAAAAAGCCGAATTAATTCGATGCAAAGCCTACAGAACAAGATATCAGAAAGAATAAGCCGATAGTACGAGGATAGCTTCCCCCAGAGAAATGAGTACCACATAGACTCAGCCTTGCATATCTCTTTTATTTATACCAAAACTCCTTCTCAGCTCAACATGATCCCGCTGTGATAGACACTGCTCATGATCTCACTGCCAATCTACTTCTTTCAGAACATCCAATAAACGTACATTCTAGCCCATATGTCCAATGGTACAGAAATCTCCTAACACGTACTCACCGAAAGTCTCAGGCAAATTGACTCCGTGAAGGAATTTACGCCCATATTGCCAAATAAGAAGTACAGGTGGATGACAGCTTCCATAAACATCATGAACTCTACTAGAAGATTGCATAGCCGATCTTTCAACGCAAATCAGATATGGGGACAGAATCTCGCCCCTACCGACCCAATATGCGCAGCCCAACAAGTGAACAATCTGGGATGCGGCGAGATCACACAGATCTCCAGGGCAGATAGCAGGTCAGCACCCAATCCACCCAGAAGCAGCTTAGGTTTATAATACAGCATACTCAGTCCAACCCAGCCCCCCTACTACCAGTCAACCGTACTTTATAACGGCGTTCCTAGATCCTCGTAGTGACTATATTCCACATCAAACTGTTTGGTATATATCTGACTCGATACTAAAGAGCTTTGCACGTAAATTAGCATATAACGATACTTCATTCCCCTACATAGAGCATAACGTATATCTATGTTAGGCACTTTAATATCACGAATGTAGAGATGTAGGAAAATATATAGTCCTTTCTCGGTAAATCAATGATATCGAGCAAACTCGAATTCCAGTCAGTACTATCTTACTTGCAGCGACTACCTTTCTCGTTGCACATTCAAGTTAGAAGATTTCCTCTGAGTTACCAAGTTACACGCAATCTCTTTTACAGTCTGACAATAAATGATGATATATTTTTTGTATCTTATTAACTACAGATATCCCAATGTGCTATCAGAAACTCGCAAAAATATGACATTACCTCACGCTCTATCTCGTCTTTTGAAATCAATAAATAACCAGTAATAAGCATAGTTACTGATAATGCATCAAACATGATCAGCGAGATGACAACCCAGCATGGAACTTACTCGCATCTAAGTCACTCGATATAAAATATTATGTTGCTTTCTATAAAAAGAGAGATATAAATCTAAGAGATAGTGCTCACAAAAATCTTAACAACAAATTAGGAAACAAATTTATAATAAGATTTTTTGATGCACACATAAGCATAGTGAACTATATAAGATTTGCGCAAATTCCCGAGGAGCCTATTTAAAGTGGATCAATTCAAGAGAACAATTGAAAGAAATTATGAGAGCACTAACCGTGTTATGGCAGATGAGCCAGAAAGTCCCACGTGAACGGATTACAAAAGATATCACTGTTCAGCTTTATTCAAGATGAGTAATTGAAATTTCCTCAAAGTAGGATTGCATGAAAGAGCCTACCACGATTGATCCAATCTACAGTCACAACACAGACATCTCCATAATTTTCGGCGACTAACTAGAGACAAAAAGCCTGAACAGAATTCTTGGGTCTTCTCACCCCGAAAAAACGGTAACCGCGTACGGAGTTCAAAAAACTTAAGAGAAGTAACATATTACGCCGGATAAGGTTTCATTGCGTTCTGGAAGAATTCGCTAAGGAATCAAGGCACGATTTTTCTGCGCATCTTTTGAGGATCGCGCATGCGTAGATCCTGCGGCGCCATTGCGGGCGACTCTTCGTAATTTGTAAGTTTGGAATCCCCATACTCCGTTTATTTTCGAGCCCGGAAGCTTGGGCCCACATACTCGAAAAAATTTCGAATACCTCCGTCATAAACTCTCAGCATTGTAAACTTGACCTCGTTGAGACCTTTCCTCCAGATCGCTCTAGATTCAAATTGTGGTAATCCCGATGAATTTTAAAACTTCAGAATTTATCCATGACTCTTTAGAATGGAATTTTGATGAAAATGAATTCTATATCAAATAGTGCAATTATTTCATGCAAAGGGACCATGGTAAAGTATTTGATTTCAATAATAGGAAGTAAAATTCTTACTGATCCTATGTAACTCAACTTGAGGAATATGACAGTTTATCAAAATAAACCACTCTCTCATCTCACTGAAGAATACAAAAGCACGAGACTAACGCAGTGTGAGGTTTATTATTAGCCCAGAGAACAATCGCACTTAGATAGCTCTCAGTTCCCCATTAACAGCGTGTAAAAACGGAGAGAAGAAGAAGAAGCAAGAAGACAAAGAAGAATCGCACTTTAGACTAAGACCAACTTTCTAACTCAAATTCTCGCAATTCTTGTAGGCTACCATGAATGGCTTCTCCCTCCCTGATATATTTCACTTTTTAATAGAGAACAAGCTATAAAACTTTTTTTTTGTCCTATGAGTTAATTTAAGGCTTTCTAAAATTAAATCTTATACCCTTCAGGTATATATATTATATATAGATACAATAATAGACAAGTTGATTACTGTTCTCCTTGATAAATATAGATAATATACCTATATCCTAATGCAAATGATCTCGGGTGATTTCACAACTACAAGATTATGTGTTTACATGATAATGATGCAAAATGTTATGTGTGGAAAAACATCTGGACTAACCGTGCTTTTGGAGTACAGAAAGCTTACGGGGTCCACAGAACGGTTCTGAAAACTATATTTTACTTGGAATTAGGCCTAAGTCAGACGTTTAAGTGCCTACAAGCATTTTTTTATTAAGCAATTTCAGTCTTCAGTTTTAGACAATATCTCACACGACAAAGTTGTCCGTTTGTCATTTACGTCTTTATTTCATCTAGAATATAATTAGAGTGTTTATACAAGACTAAACAAGATGCTCACTCTCACTCTCAACGACTGCCAATCTTTTACTTCGAAAAGCTTGTTGAAAGTGACAAGAAAGAAAGTAGAATCGGACAACAAAATTGTGCTATTTTACTTTCTAAGTAATATGTTTTGTCTTTATCCATTTATACAAGAAATGTGTTCGTTTATGTGTAATTTTCTCACATGGTTAAAAGTACTTGAAGTTATATTCATGTGTCCGGATGTTAGAAACACGATGTCTAGGTAGGATCTTTATACGAAAAGTGCTGGGTTACCATGGCTGATAAGGTTATCCCTTATGTTCTCTCTATATATAAAACACTCCTAACGTAACAAGCCGTTTGATTGTAAGATGTATGACATAACGGTGTTTACTGTATTTTAAATATCTCAAAATTATAAAAATTACTGGAATTATATTCTTTATAAGTGTAAACAAAAGTTATTTAAAAAAGAGCATATTCTTCTTGAGCTAAATTATATTTTAAGACTACATGATCAAAGAATAGAAATCTAGTTGGATCCCTTCACATGTGGCCTCTTAGTTTGAAATATTACAAGATAAAAAAGTAATGTGGCGCAGAATCACTTTTATGTTATACACTATATTGGTTGTTGAATTTATTTAATATATAGATAATATTGATAAGTAGAATGTTTCACAAAGTTTATACATTTGTTACATTCTGCTTAATTTAATTATAAATATATCATGATACTTAGTAATTTTCTTAATTAGCTTAATTAGTAATTTATACAACTTACTGACTATAATAATTTATTGGCTATCATAGTAGGTTGTCTTCTGGGTCCTCCAGATGCCGTAATGCGAAGGGACCATAAATGTAATACCTGTTTATCTCTAATTTGTGATAAAAAGATGCTCTTCATACATTCACCTGCATGATGATTCAATGGTCCTATATTTTAGTGTAAGTTTCATAGTAGCTGGATCTACACTCTATAGTTTTCTTCTTCCTTGTCTGAACCACCATTAAAAAGCCTAGCTACGAGACAATTCAGAGCAGGTATAATCGTTGCGGATTTTCAGATGCGTACATCATAATTATATCACTATAGAATACGATTTTCATAAAGTTTCTTAAACACGAGGATGTCTAAAGCTATTTCATACACAAGGTAAGACTCACAAGCTATTATGACACTCCTGTCTCTTCACAAAGTAATAGATAAGGAATAATACACGTTAATTTTCTACAGCGTGATTTAAAAATGTCCGCTGTGACACTATATTGATGATAACATATTTTTTTAGATATGGGAATAATATTGCTAATATATCAATGTTCTCAGGAAGGAGTAGCAGTAGGCTTTCAAAGACGTTCCGATGAAACACTATTCTATATATATGGAGAATTTTTGGATTTGAAAATACGTTTTTTTTGCCTCTCTGACTGATATTATAAATATATCATTTCTATAATTTCTAAAGTAACCGTAATTTACTCTCATAGTCGATAATGCGACTTATTTTTTCTATATTACTGCATAATAGATACGTTTCACTCCGATATAGCGGGAAACAAACAACTTTCTAAAACACAACACAAGTATGTTAATAGAAAAAGTAAAACTGTTTTATAAAGTGAAAAAAAAAATAATAAAGAAAATACAAAGCCTGTAGGCTTCATTTATACTAATAACTCTAACATGTTTCTACAATAAAAGCAACTAACAAAATATTTAGTCATCCATTATTTTTTAATCAATTTAGTATTTTCACTCAGCTTATTTCGTTTAATCAAACTTTTAGAATAAAACATATCTAGCTTGATCAATTACTAACATTCGCACCTATAAATAGCCTACCAATTTCAATCACTCCCGGTATAATGCTGTTTTAAATTAACCACTAACTTATTTATGTCAACCGCTTCCTGTTAATTAATTTTATAAAGTTTCTGATGTTGGAAATCCTTATCCTTTATTCTGGCGACCAATTACTTTATTAGAAAACTAACCTTGTTTTATCATAAGTACATTGACCTCTTTTTTCTTATTAAGTAGTTCGGTATCATTTCGCCGGAAAAACTATTATTAACCAATTAGCTTTAATTGCCAATGCAATTAAAATTTTTAGATTTAGCGCGAGTAAGTTTAGATGTGCAACCTAATAAGCAACTCAGACTCTCAAGCCTCCTTCTAGAAGAAACAGAAACCAGCGCAGAAATAGTTATTATTAAGGGAAAATTAATGTAAAGGTCGAATGTGAAAGTAGCTCTCGTTTTAAATTAATACTTCCTGGAAAATCGAAAGAATTTTAAAAATAAATCAGTAGTTTGTTAGACCTGACTCAATGACACAATATAATTGTATACGTTTTTTACATATGATTCTTCTAAATATTACTACATTAATAATGTGTATCTTTCATAAACAAAAGGTCCGCTATATACGTATTCTGTTGGAGCGCAAGCCTAGAAATTATATCTCAAGAATTCACACATACATCACTAAGAACATTCCTAAACTTACCTTGTTTTTTCTCTACCTTTCTTTTCATAAATTCTAATCATAAGATGATTTATGCATTTTAGTAACTCTTTCTATCATGGACAGCTATAAATCTGTATCTTCATGTTCTCTCAGAATATTAGTAAACTATAACCTAAGTTCAACTCACTGTAACTTATAGCGAGAAGATATACTATCTTCATTCTCAGCAGCATGACTTTATGCTAATAATATGTGTTCATTCTTGGAATAGAGATGCACACCAGTATGATTGATCAATTCAAAATCTTCAGTAAAGATTCCTTTCTTTAGAGGAGGTCACTTTATCCGGTAATCAGTTTGAATACAGACAATATTTAAAAATTTATAAATACATATATATATGATAGTTTAAATTGTTGTTATAAACATTAACAAAGTACCAAAATAGACCAATCCTTCATTTTCTCTCCTCTCTCTATTTTCTCAATTCTAGATCTACATACAAGAGAAAACACTTCTTCATATACTGAACAACAGGCTTATTTCAGACTCGCTCTATTAAAACTAGCATACAGAATGCAATATATGCCCTTAAAAGTCTCTTCCACTAAGACTTAAAACTCTTCCAGAAAGGAGATGTTTTGTTACTTCTTCAAAACCCAACAATAAGTCGTTCCGAACGTCTCGTACAAAATAGATCCGTTAGCTATGCATAACAATCCCCCTTGCATTCTCCTGTTCCCTTCACATAGAAAAAAATCAGAGGTTACTCCATAATCATATAGCAAAGCTTCTCATTCGTCTTGCAGAGCCAGCCACAGCAGATAGATCTTATACAATGCATCGAAAGAAGTTAGGCAGGAAAGTATAGATCGTGCGCTTCTGCCCGAGAAGCAAGAAAATATATTCTCCAAACATTACTTACATTACCCCAAACCCTTGTGTATCTATATAAAAACATTTGTGTAGTAATACATTACTATATAATATATCTTATTCTATATATAGATGTACGTAGATATAATAGTATTAATATGATTATATATATAATATATATTATATATAGTATAATATATATATATAATAATATAATTATATATAATATATACTATATGATATATTATATATATCATATATAGTTTGTGAGTATGATCATTCTTTTTACCCCCAATTTTTTCGTATTTTTATTTATTAATGTATATATTTCTCCCTGTTGAAACTATAAAAAAAAGGTAGTAATTTTAATACAAGATAGTACCAATCATATTTCCATTATTTTTACAACCGATACTATCGAGGTAAATTTGATATTTTTTATGTTATTATTCTTTTAAGAATATTAATTAAATCGATTATCGATTTTTTTATATTATAATGTTTAACCCTGGGATTTCTTATATTACCTCATGTTCCAAATATTTATCATTTTCGGTTGCAGTATATAGTGCTTTCCCCCCCACCTGTCTGTACCCGGATATTTAAAAAAGTTCTTCAACCTTATGGGTATTTATTTTTTGTCAAGATCTTTATTTTGTAATATGATGCGGTTGGGTATTTTATAATATATTTATGGACGAAGCAAGATTGGCGGGTTTTAGTCTTACCAGTATTTATTAATGTTAGATCGCCATGTATGATCCATAACTTCAGTTATAATGTATGTGGATGGTTGGGTATTACTATACTATATATATATATATATATATATAATATACTTAATATATATAATATATATATATATATATATATATATATATATATATATATATATATATATATATATATTATATTATATATATAATATATATATATATATATAATATATATATATATATATTATTATTATATATAATATATATATATATATATTATATATATATATATAATATATATATATATATATATATAATATTATATATATATTATATATAATATAATTTATATATATATATATAATATATATATCATTATTTTTGACTGAAGCCAAATTGGTTACGATTTTTGTTACAGTAATTGACAACCCTAGGGGCTTTGTGGATTGCATGAGCATGTTTGCGTTAGTGGTGTTGACTGGACAGTCTCCTAGGCCCATGTGGCCTTCTTACTGTCTTCTATATTTCTTAATGTCTTTATGTCTAAAAAGGAAAGCATCGTTAAATAATTCAAAAGTAATTGAGCTAAAAAATTTTATTTTTTTAACAAAAGTTTGATGTTGTATATACTGTAAATGATGTGATACGTGTTCCCCAAAAATTTGGTTCGACCATTTTTTTGAAATCTTTGTGGGTCACAAATGGCCAATTACTGTTGAAAAATATCAAAATCTATTAAACCAACTATAGCTAAAAGTTTTTAGGATGTTAAACGTGGTAAGTTCTCTACCTCTTCCAATTTTCAGGTCACTAGCTCATATACTTGAATCTCTTGATTTAAAGGTTTTTTGACCATAGGTTTTTTATTTTCAAAAACTTTGACTAGAAACTCTGGGGCTGACTGCGAAGCATACAGGCGGCCCTCTGGGTGACTTTAGATTAAAGGAAAGATTACCCTACTGGTCTGTGCAGTGAATGCCTCCCGCCAAAGGGGCGTAACTAACGCCCCGCAGACCCCGCGGTTTGCGGGGGGGCCCAGGCAGGTAAAGGGGCCCAAAAATTTTAAAGAAAACAAAACGAAGTAAATAATAAATTAAAAATGAAAAAATATATAATTTACACAAACACACACCAACACACACACACATATATATAATATAATATATATATATATATATATATAATATATATATATATATATACTCTATATATATATTTATATATATATATATATATCATACTTCTATATATATATATATAATATATATTATATATATATCATATATACTATATATATACTATATATATATATATATACTATTAATATATATTATATATTATATATTTATATATATATATACTATATATAAATATTATATATATATATATTATATATATATAATAGTCCTTATATATATATATATATATATACTATATGATATATATATAACTCATATATATTATATATCATATCATATTATAAAGTAAAAAGTTGCATAACTCTCCGACTAATACAAGCCCTGAAAATTTTGGTATTCTCACTCGAAAAATAAGAAAATATTCCCAATTTTCACCAGTGCAGACATTTTGAATTTTTGGAAAAACGTGAAAAATTGATATATTTTTTTTCTACTCATTGATCAACATCAAATTTTCAGGGCTTGTTATAGTCGGGCGAGATGCATCTTTTTTTACTTAGATAATATTTTTTGCCAACTCAAAAACAAAATATAAAACCTTTTAAAAATTTTCAATTTATTTTTTTTTTAAATTTGTTCCAAGACAAAATCCAAACCTTTGCATATACAAAGAAATTTTTAAGTAAAAAAGGTGCCTCTCCCACGACTGCATATGCCCTGAATAATTTCATTCACTTCGCCCTAACAGAAAAAAAAATTATCGCAATTTTTCATTTCAAAATAAAAAAAAAGTGGGTTTTGAAATTGGACAACGCTGAGCACAACAACTCAATATATATAATATATATATATATATATATATATATATTATATATAGTATATATATGATATATTATATATTATATATATATATATATATATTATATATATATTATATATATATATATATACTATTTATATATATAATATATATAATACTATATATATATATATATATATATATCTACGCGTAATATATATACATTTTATATATATAATATATATATAATATATATATATATATAAATATATATATATTATATATATATATATATATATCATATATATATAATGTATATATATATATAATATATTATAATATAATATAATATATACCTTTATATTATATACCTACTATTATATATATATATATATATATATATATATATAACTTAATATATATACTTATATATATATTACTCAATATATTATTCGACAAAATTTTGGAAGTTGATACGAAAATGTCAAAAACATGAGTTCTTTTGAAATTCAAATTCTGAAAAAAATATGACTTACAGTATCACAGGACACACCCCGAAAACAACGATTTAGAGGGCATACAAAGCTACATTTTGCTTGTCTTCTACTCGTGTGGTCAAAATCGGCTCAAAATTCCGAATTTTATGTCCATTTTTTTAGGGGGGTGAAAATTGGGTAGTGCCTTAAGAAAATAGTTGCACCTCCTTGAAGAAAAATTTGTGGGTTTTTTATAACGACATAACAGAGAACAGTGCCGGAAAACTTTGAAAAACAAATAATTAAGGATTAGATAACAAAAAACATTTAATTAGAAAAATGCAGAGGTCAAGGCTATGATGGAGGAGCAAATTATTCGAGGGGAAATATTCAGACTTCAGGCTCGTAATAGAAAATTGTCCCAAATGCAGAATACTTCATTGTGCAGCTCATAATTTAAATTTAATTCTTAATGATTCTGTAAAAGATATAATGACTCTTCAAAAATTTTATGACAAACAGGAAAAAAGTATATGTGTATTTCAGTTCTAGTACAGCTCGGTGGCAAGGAATTAACAGCTGTTCAACAAATAACGAATGCATCACAAAAACACTTAAAAATTGTAAAACTAGGTGGTCATCCAAGTATGATTCCTTACTAGCAATAAAAAACAATTTCAAAAGTATTTCGCAGTTCTTATCTCAGGTGATATTTATGAGTAAGAAAAGTGAAAGAAACGAAGCCCTTAGTCTCAGGAAACAGTTAGAATATTTTGAGTATATTCTCTGTCTTGTGTTTCAAAGTAAAGTATTTGGAAAGCATCAATGTTGTCTCAAAAAATATTGCAAAAGTCCAAATGATAGATCTTTAGAAAGTCATTACCTATGGGACAAGCAAAATCAAGCTTATGTGAGCTAAGACCACAAATTTTGAAATTAGTGAGAGAAAGAAGCTAGCGAGTTAGCACATTATTGGAACATTGAAGTAAAAATTACTTCCAGACGTCAAATGCAGATTAAAAAGTTTTTTGATGAGCTTTTATCTTATGAATGAATTAAAGACCCGTTGAAAGCCTTTAGAATAAGAGGTTTCAATAAATCTCTTGATATATTAAATGAACAGAAAACTACTCGTTTCATTAATTAAACAATGTTAATGAGCTTATTTTCATTCTTGCTCCCCTGCAGCATTAGCAGCATGCTACGCAATGAATAAGAATGTCAAGTAAAAGGCTAAGCTGGATAGTTAAAAAGTAAGTCGAAATCGAATGGAAAGAATCGTAACCAAAATTAAGAGTCACGTGAATGGAATGTGAAAATTGGAAAAATATATGTAAAGATAAACATAATTAAATTCAGCAAACTTTTTGTTCTTAGAAAGCAGCTGCTTAGCAAGTAGCTTACCAGACTTTTGTACAACAGTTCAGTTGTATTTGACGTTACCAGTACTACCGCCCATCGAAACGTCGTTTTATAAAGCTCAGAGTCAATTAAAAGTGTTTGATCTTAAATTGATCTATTTATTCTCTCTCTGCTTGATTAAAACTTCAGTGTAAAGAGGAAGCAATATTAATAAAGGAAATTTGACAGTATGGCAAAAGTTTCAAAATTTTTAACTTTCCCAATGAATAAATAATCCTTCTTGCCATTGAGTCATTTTTGATTTCAAGCGAAAAACAAAAGCAGATAAACAACATGCATAACATACTGTTGAAACTATAAAACCAAAAACTATATATAACTATATATACTTAATTAATATTCTTTATATATATAATATATATCTCTATATTTATATATGTTACTTATATATACTTTTATATATACTATTATATTACTATATACTATATATATATATATATATATCTATTTATAATATATACTTATATATTATACCTCTGATTACTCTACTTTACTCTCATTAATCTCTTCTTATATAAACTATTTAACAATATATATATATAATTAATATTATATATATTAATATATTATACAATTACATATATAATAAAAATTAAATAGTATACTTATCTATATATATATTTATATATATATATATCAACTTAATTAGATTGATACTTATTTTTGGCGATGGCTGAGGGTGGGAAATTTAGATATTTCAGTAAAAAATAGTAATTAATACTATCTTGGAAGCAGAATGTAAAAAACATATGTTTTGGAGAATGATTAATATTTTTGCCTACCCAAAAAAGTAAAAAGTCTTTTAATACATGTTTTCTCCCTTTTTTAAGAACATTTATACTCATTTTACATACTGTTCCAAAAATGTCATTACTTTTTTTTATGCATCAATATTTCTAATTTCCTTCCAATAAAAAGGAGTACTAATCTGATAAATATCACATTCTAATAGGAGTTATCAGTAATATATTCTCATAATTACTTCTCTTCATTATAATATATCTCATTATACTATATATATATACATTACTATAATAATTATAATATACTCATATATTATATATATACTATATATCTATATATATATATTATGGTCCAAAGGGGGGGCCCCCATTTCCACTTTGGCGGTGGGGGCCCTATGACTCTTAGTTTCGCCACTGGTTCCCCTTTTTTTGACTATTGTTAAAATGGGACATTAAAAATTTCCCAAAAATATATAGGAATATTTGTTATTTGTGGCCCGCAAAAATGTCCCTATTATTCAGAAAAAACTGGGGGTCCACATGTCACCCATTAACTTGAAGATGCCCAAGGTTGGCGTCACTGACACGGGAGAAAATTCAGAAATTTAAAGCTACCCGTTCATAGGGTCTTAAGAAAGACATTAAGAATTTAGACATTTCTAAGAACTAAGAGACAGTAAGAAAGCCCACTCCATTGGCCTCTATCGAGACCTGGTCTCCAGTCAACCAATCACTATTAATTAATAATTAAGAAAATAATTTTAAAACGGCCACATGGCCTCTCTAGAATTGTTCAGTCATCCATTATAATTAATAAATTAAGTGAATAATAATTCAGAAGCCGCATGGGCTTTATCTAGGACTGTCCCAGTCACCCCTATTTCATATACTTTAATAATTAAGTCTTCGCATATTAATCAATGTGCAATGCACACTGACTTACTTAACCCCTCTAGAATGTCCCAGTCATTCTCATAAATAAATTTAAGAATCAATACTAATTGATCCCGTCCATGGTCTTTTTCTAGGACTGTCCAGTCTAACCCATATAAATTAATAATTGAAGAAGCCACAGTCTTGGCCGCCTCTCTGCTTATGTCCAGTCAACCATAAAAATTAGGGATTTAAGAATCATTTTTTTCAATAATAATTAATGTAATTAATGAATACTATTTATAATTAAGAAAGCCACATTGGGCTCCGTCCTACCTAGACTGTCCCAGTCAACCAACATAAAGACTCTATATATCAAAAGAACGCCTTCACGTGGGCCACTCTCCTAGAATGTCCCAGCCCAACCATAATTATAACTAATAAATATATAAATTTTGAATCCAATTCCCTCATACCGCTGATGAAGAAGTTATTGCAATGTGGCATAGGTATGTTAGTAGGTACATGGTTGGATTTAAAGTGGTTGCTGTGGAATAGAAAACAGTGTTGTACAACTTAATGGCCACCTATCAATTTTCATGGTGAAATAGCTGACAAAGTTGGTGTCCCCATCAGGCGTTCTCATGCTGGTGGCCACCTTGTTCCCTCATATTATAGTATACTATTATAGATATAGATATCTATCCTCTCTTCTTCATCTCTCTCTCTCTCTCTCTCTCTCTCTCTCTCATCTCTCTCTCCTCTCTCTCTCTCTTCTCTCTCTCTCTCTCCCTCTCCTCTCTCTTACTCTCTCTCTCGCTCTCTCTTATCTCTCTCTCTCTTATCTCCTTTTTCTCTCTTCATCTCTCTTCTTCTCTCTCTCTCTCTCTCTCTTCTCTCTTCTCTCTCTTCTCTCACTCCTCTCTCTCTCTCTCTCTACTCTCTCTCTCTCTCTTCTTTCATCACATCTCTTGCGTCTCTCTCATCTCTATATCCGGCTCCTTCGATAGGCTTCTCTCTCGCTCTTTCTTCATTAACTAAATCCTTCGTTACTCATTTCTCTACTTCCTCTTTCTATTCGTCCTCGTTCTCTCTCTCTCTCTTTATATCTATCTCTCTCTCTAACTCTCTTACGCTCTTCTCGCTTCTCACAATCTATCTCTTACTCTCTTTCTACTCTCTCTCACTTACTCTCTCTAATCTCTCTCTCTATTCCACCTTTTTCTCCTTCATCTCTAGCTCCTGGTTCACTCTCAGACTGTCTCAAGGTATGTCAACTTATGAATAATGTCAGTTTTTGGCATTAATTCCAGCAAATCGCCATGGAGGATTTTAATCTTTGAAAAGTAAAATATAAAAACTTGCAGAAAAACCAATTTCATTAATTTGGAAAAAGTACCGAAATCTTTATATTACTATCAGATAAATATAAATAAATATATTAAATATAGGCGATATCGCGGTGACGGTGACGTGACCAGGGCTCAACCTCTTTAGGAGGTGTGATTATCGAGATCCACTTCATAAATTAAAAAAATAATTTAAAATAATTAAAAAATTTTTTTTTTTTTCGCTCATTAATAGCCACGCGGTAGTACTTTATTTGTATTTCAACTTGTAAATACTACAATTTTATTAATATTCTAAATGAGTAAAAAACATTGAGAAATTTTGTATAAATATTTAAAAGAAATTTTTTAAGAATAAATAAATTGAGTATCGTAGAAAATTATCGTCAATAGTTATGTCACAATTTCCTAAAAAATTGTGAGTTGTCTGAACATCATTATTAATTAATGAATAAATTAATTAGATCAGATTTTAATTTTATTTTTTCAAGTTGTACACTAGCGAGTATTTAACTTTAAACTGGACAAAGTGAATTTGTATCCTAAACAGTATTAGTGGGACATAAAAAAATAAAACGGTAGGCCTAACTTGGTCCGATAACACACCCGCCGTAAAAAATTGTATGCGAAGGGGTTTAGACTCGGTAATACCACACATATGTTTTTTCGTTATTTTAATTTATATGTATTTATTATTGACATTGTTTATTACAATAAATATAATTTAATAAAATTTATAATAAAAAGTACTTATATTAATGTATGAAAAGCTTTTGAATTCTCTGAACTAGAATTTTAATAAAAAAAATAACGAATTCATAAAACAATTTGAGTTACAAAATTATTTTGGGCGGAGAGGGGTTTGAATCTTTTGACTCAGCATTCAATATTTTATATTTTAAAGTATTATTATTATTTATCAATTATTGAAAATAATTTAAAAATTACTTTAATATATATTGAAGTATTATATATGATAAATAAATTTTTAATAAGTATAAGAAATTAAACATTAATATAGAGAGGTAAATTAATATATACCGTGTAAAAACGAATTTTAAACAAGAGCATAAGCGTCCGATGGTCCACCCTCATCAGAAATGTATAGGTGGCTGGTCACGTCTTACACTCCCTCCATCAAGGGGGTCTTAGCAAACTCTCTAATAGGCGTGTGTTCTAAATCATTGCAATAAAACTTTTTAATCTTTTTTTTTAAAGTAAGGAGCTAAAATAAATTAATTATAATTTTATCTTTGTTGTGCTATGAGCACCCGACTATCAGGCTCTCTCAGAAGTTTAGAGTGTTACTAATAAAAAAAGATAAAATATTTCCAATAAAATAGATGCTATAATAGGGGAAGAGCTCGGAAGAGGACCAAAGTGGTTCATGATTAAAGACTCTAAGGTGCTGTCCGATTCAACCTAAAATGACCAGCCCGGAACTGTCTACAGCCTATATATTAAGATCTTTTTTTGTGAATTTATAATACTATATCACTATATCAATTCACCTAGAGTAGACCGCATAGCAGTTGGGTAATCAAGGAGTCAGGGTCTCTTAACAGCCTTCGTATGTGGGACAACAGGGGATTGGACTCTCGTCCCCCCTCTGTTCTACCCATCGGTTGACGTGTGAGCCCCCCTACACGTGGATAATAGGGTTTAAATTAGGGGCGCGCTTCAAAGCTTAAATGGGTATAACAGATTGGGGGCATCTAGATTCTCTTAATAAAGGTAAGTACATCAAAAAGATAATGCAATTATTATGATCGCTGATTTACCGAACACCTTATCTGCAGTGTACGTAAAGTTAGCTAAACCTTAAATCAGATAGAGCGCAAGAGTAGCCAAAAAGCCTGCATATTTTAATTTTTAATTTAATTTAATTTTAATTTAAATATATAAAATATAATATTATGATTTTATATTTAAAGAGTTGGTGCTCTCAGTCCGACGTGGGTTGAAAAGACAAGAGTTGTTTTTAAGGGGGGTTACGGTCTCCCCCCCAGTCAGTGTCGCCGCTGAGGGCCTGAGAAGACGCGCGTGACTGCGTTTCCATAGTAATATCCTTTCCAGACAAATAAAAATTTAATTGTTGAAGAGATGTAAATCCAATTTAATTAAAAAATAATAAATAATATCATAACCATAGTGTTTAATATTAATCATGAGGATTAAACGTCTGGGGACCTCTATGCCCTTGAATATGAATAATAATAAAAATCGATTAATTGTTTCGTTTGATTATGTAGTCTATATTCGGTATAGACTAATTCCTTTAAAGGGACAATAGTTCCCATTATGGTGGTGGAGATCGAACCCCTCACCTGTTCGTCTGCGCCTACATATGAGCTCCGAGAGAAGAGCTCTCCCCGAGAGAAACTCCATGAATAATTCTATGCGTATGGTTAATAACTATCTCTATATAGAGTGGTCGTATTTGTTAGTTTTAAATCAAACGTACTTTAATACATTAGTCATAGTAGATATATAAGGTATTGATGTATAAAATAGTTATGATTTAATAATATAAGCTAATAATTTATACACTAAGTTAAATTTTGATATATATAAGCTTTATTTATATATTAATAATGCATAGCCATAATGGAAATAGAGAACACATGTCAAAAGATATATATATAGGTGAAGATGAGCGAGAAAAGAGGGGTTGAGGCTGGAATTAAGACTAGAACTGAGAATAAGATGCTGGGGTTTTGATTTAACAATCCATAAAAAGAATGTCGGACAGCGTACCGACTGCTTGTCTTACTTAGAAGAGGGGGTGATTGCAGGGTGCAAACGTTAGTACGTTCTAAGAAAATAAATAATGAATTAAAAAATACATAAAAAAATATAAATTTCTTATGCCTTAATCAATTTCAATCATTCAATAGCCACAGGGTAGTACTACAAGTTTTATTTAGGTCATAATCAGCCTTTAATTACTAGAAAAATTTATTTCATATCTAGAGAAACAAATCACTAGCATAAGATGTCTTATCTGGTGATACAAAATTAATCGCTTCTAAATAGTAATTTCACTTTTTGAAATATATTTGTAGGATAGTTTTCTTACAAGCTTCTGTTATATAGAGAAGAGAATGGTCGATTGACAAGCGTTTTAAACCTACTTTTCGAGGTGGATACCACTTATTTAAAGGTCGAAGTTATGTATAAGGCACTTTTTAGAAATTGTGCCTAACGAAGTGAAAATTTTTTGATCGAAAGCAAGGAGTAGTAGTCACAAAAAAACCGGGCGCGATAACTTGTTTGGCCGATTGTTTTTTCGTATTTTACGTACGATTATTATTGACAATATATGAAGTATTACTTACAATTAATGAGTATAGCTTTTTAAATATAATAAATTAAGTATTATATATAAAGTCTATATAAAAATAATATAAAAAAAGAAAAAGTTGTTATAAATAAAATGAATCTGAACAATTCTAAGAAAAAGTTTGATGAGGTGTGTTAAGAGCTATGAGGATATGTGGTTAAGAAATAATTAGTGTCTAGAATTAGGTTATTAATGTGTTAGTAGGAGTGGAATTCAGTACCGTCTTTTTATTAGACATAAGAGACGTATCTTCTTCATACAATATGGAATTGATGATCATTGAAATAATGACACTTATTTGTATTATAATCACTATGATTTACCCGAAATTTATTGTATTACAATCTAATCTGATAAATTTTATATACAGTAATATAGAGATTCACAATATAGAACACACTACAATAAAAAGTTAATGAAATTGAAGGTGTTAGTGTAACGTAAAGTACGAATTTAAAAGAATGGTCCGAGTCACCCCTCAATGATGGGACATGGGTCCGCTAATTGCACATGCCTTCTCACTCCAAGGTCGGGGTGACTGAGCGTGATTCAAACTTTAATAAAACTTTTGGCATAATTTATATAGAATATACCGAATTATTATTTAGTTATATATGGTATGCTTATAGAAAGCCGACAAGATATAAGCAAGTGGCCATCGTTTGAGATATTAAGACAGAGCAAAAAATGTGCATTCCAAAAAGTGCAATGTTATGAGAGAGTCGGGAGACAGGACTTATGCCTTAGGGTGGCCGAGTCACCCGCCCGACGCTATATATATATATATTAATATATAATATATATATATATATATAATATAAGTATATAATAATATATATATATATATATTATAGTATATATGGTTATATATAAATGTATAATAAATATAAATATTATATTATAATCATTAATGGCTCTCAACCAATCATCCAATATCCTACAAGATCGGTATTACTTCACAGGTCCAAATTAGATATAAACAAGTAAAAAGCATTCAAGAGCACTGTCCCCCACACATCCTTATTCAAAAAATCCACCACTCCCCCCTAGAAAAATAATGGACAACAAAATGGCTTTTCAATTTCCTCACCAACCGTTTAGCAAAAGTCTTATAAAAAAATAACCTCTCCCATTCTTTTTGCATTATTACAAGTAATAACGAGGAGTTACTCCTGGACAAGGAGCTAATTGTGCTCTTGCTTGCCTTACCCAGATTTTTTATGATCGAACTGTGTTTTCTGACTTGTCGAGAAATCGTAGCCGCACCCTCAACCCAACCAAAAACAATTGGGATGACACATGATTAGCGTGCTAAAGCAAATCATAAGAGGAACAGCATACAGAACAGGCAGTTCCCTCAAACAACGTCGGACGTAAAAACATAGCCACACAAACAATCCGCGAAGAATATGCGAGTCAATTTATTTTTTAAATTTGGTATTAATTTCTAGATCAAAAATTGATGAACCGCATCCCCCCATAAGTCCTTCAACATAACCTTCTCAAAACTCTACTTGAACCTCATCATCCTCCCAATCCAATCTTCATAATCACCACTGGTCTATTATAAATAATAACCCTCCATTCCATTTATATAAACCGAAAGACCCGCAAAATGATTAGGTCTAGAACTTGCTACCTTTGCGACACTCAGTATGACCCGTTTTTCTACCCCTACATCTTCGATATCTCGGCATTAAATCTCACACTGTCCGTGTGTCTTATAATAACACATGCGAGTACGGTATAAACACGAATATATCGACCCCTATGTCCAACCCTCTAAACCCAAATTACACCCAGAAACTTCAAAGCATAGGAAAGCACACCTATTCTATCTTCACTACCTGTTATTAAACAACTTATTTATTGCTAAGTGAACAAAGCTGGTGAGAACTATAGCGCTTCACTCAGCGTTCATGTCCCAGCACTACTAAATCGAACACAAATAAATTACAAAATCACTCAAAAACCACAAGCCCCAGAATTATCACAGGTTTAAGTACAGAAAACCACCGCTTCAAATCTGCCACCACATAACTTTGAGCAGAGAACTCTAAGACAACTCTATGAGCACAAAACTCCATGAGTAGATAACTCTATGATAATTCTATAAACAGATAACTCTAAGGACAGATCTCAATGAGCAGAGATATTCTCTTCTCAATCCCCCTCAACTAAGGACTTTAAATATTTCTACTACTCCCCTATTCTATACACTATATATATACAGCTCAATATATATATTTAACAACATATACTTATATTCCTCTGTTGTAAGGACCCCCTCCTACTCCCAATAGGTCATGGAATACACATATCCTATTATATTAACCCATTCTAATACTACTCAAAATACACATTATACCATTCAAATAACCGCCCAAATTATAATAACAATCTTAATATATAATAAATAAACACCCCCTCCTCACTCAAATAACATTTCCCCTAGAGAATAGAAACGCTTGTCCAGAAAAGGGTCAAATTGAGACTACTCGCTCCAGTGTAAGCATATAATATTCATAAGGTCTCAAACCACCTCAAATATACTCAAATGCGATCAAAGTAAAAAAATTATTAATATCAAATACTAGGACTGAAATGTCATCTCCCGGTTTCCCCCCAGTATCTTGCACCAATTTTTAGTTACTATCTTCATCGCAGTCAAGATACACAGTTAGAAAAGCACCTCCTTACTGGGTGCTCCGCTCTCGGGACGCAAACCCCGCCACCCCCTTAACATTCTTATATCTTCCCCCCTCGACCTGTGGATAGAAGACACTGGCGGAGCAGCTGATGTCGCGCAGGACGGCCTTCCTGATTGCTCCGTGGTGTAAGTGTCTCCTTGTGCTCTCAATTAAAGGTATGTGCCCAGGGCGAACTACGTTACGCTCAGGATTGGGCTATTCTCCACACTGAATAAACCATTTAGGTGATATATATATATATATAGCTACCCGATGGACTAGTATTATTACTTTTTTAGAGTCTATCCTGTTAGAATAGAATGAAATCCACTTAGTTTATACGTTCTTTATCGAGCGAGCTCTAGAAGCTTAATATCACCTTATTTTTTTATACCCTAAGCGTATATGACCCCGGGAAATAGTTATATATGGATGGCGATGTGTAAGGAACTGCGCTAAGGGTGGATTATATACATATAATTATGCAAAATCATCACATTAGTTTTACATCAAGACCCTAATAGTTTTATTTTATCGGTGAACAAATAAATACCGTATAAAAAAAGTAAGATGCGATTTACATCTAACATTTCTCGACTCCCCTGCCGAGGCAATCGGTTGCTCGTGACTCAATTGATTGACGCATTTGACGAACTTAGTATATAATTACATTTCTTATACACATTTAACTGAGAATTAGATGCTCAGTATTAATTTTTTTATGCGATAAACACTGAATATAAATTTTTATAATGAGTTCCAGATTGTACGACTCTCTTGCGATCTTTTTTTGTCTTAATGTGGTCCTGGAGCACTATAAAATCGTAGGTTAAAGGTTTGTTGCTCTTATTGTACTTATGAAATGCGATACAGTCCAAATATAATCATACCTGTGAACTACCATTATTTATTCTAGGTACCTAAATAGAATATATATAAGTATACTTTAAATGGAGTAATAGTTCATATACCTTATTAGCAATTCATTATGTAGATCATTTCAAGGGTGCAAGAGATAAATACCTGTTTTCCCATTATTATAAAATTATGAGTAACATGGCGGCAAGTTCTGTCAGGTTTAATAAAATTTGTATATTATATTTGGGGACAGGGGATAGGTCCATCAATTGTGAATAATTATTATTCATAAATTATAAATTAAAATTTTTTTAATTAATTATATCATCTTTTACAGAAACAGATAGTGTGCTGAAACCTCAAGAAACAACTTCATAATTTGTTTAGAGAATAAATTGTTAGTCACACTCATTATATCCAAGTTACCTCAAGAATTAGAGAGTAGAGCGTGAGCGTAAAATTATTATTTCTACACGGAGCGTGAGATTAGAAGTTAATATAATGCAAATTTTTTATATCTATTCATCATATAGAATGAGTTCGCACTATATACCTGCAAAAGTTAACCCATGGAGGAGTGTGCGAGATAGGAAAGATACTCTTGTGCGATGAGTGTAGCGGTGATATAGAGCCAGAGCCTATATTTGATACGACCAGATATATATCGGATATTTTTTGTATTTCTCATAGCATTAACTCAAATACAGAAATAGAGTAACATCGATAACAGAAAATCACTCTTTGGAGAGATACGCTCTGTGGTTGCGATTATTAGAGTTGCATTAATAGAAATAAGACGTGCAAAAATCATCTATGATAAAAAAGAGCTCAACACACATATACAAAACAACAAGAAAAAGATTCTTGGAGCTTTATGTAAGTTGTCATATTTATTTATAAGGTAAAGGAATGGAGCAACACATTGACTCAGAGAGCACTTAGAGGTGCGAGAGGAATTCGCGACATAATACGCGAAGCGTGGTAGCATTTTATTATTAACCTGATTTTTGAGTAGTTTTGATCTAAAAATATATGATACGAATGTATAATCTCGAGCATTTTATTACGTTTTTATTAGAAACTCATAAATTTTCTTATAAAATATATATTGTAAATACCATTGTGAGTGATTATTAAAATAGTAATAGGCCTAAAGGGTATCCTCTTTGGTTCATTTTTTCTAAGTCTATTAAATAATCAGCTCAATAAATAAATTTTGGTGAGCTTTATATATCAAATACAGTATATAAGATATATTGCTTTATAATTATATTGTCTTATAAATATATAGGTTTAAAAATAAGAATAGCACTCTATACAGAATTAAAATGAATATTTCCTTATGTTTATGGTGAACATTTTATTTATAACGATTTTTATTGTTCGTTTTAGACAAATATAACGAACGCTAAAACTCTAAAGTACTAATTTTATTACATTTATCAATCCTCATGATATATAATCGTGCGTTTAATATAAATTTATAAATTAATTTATATGTATATATAATACACATTAGTTATAAAAATATGTAGTAAAATTAATGGGCTATATATAATGTTTATTCATAAAAAAACACTTTAATTATTTATTCTAATATGGATGTGATATATAAAATTGATATAGTGTGTACTGTATAATATTTTGACTCCGTATTCACCACAAAATCGCCTCGGGCAATCCATCGAGTCCACATTACTTTATCTCGGCTTCTAACATTAATTGTATATATTAATTATATATTAGAATTAGAGCATTCTAGTGTCAGATGTGATTTACTATATAGGTATCGTAATATATTATATTATACCTATATTATATATGTATATATAATATATTTATTTTGTATAAGGGGTATCAATACACTCCCGAGGCAATGCTATTGGCTCGAGCTGACGTGGGAACCTGAGAAGGCAGGGGACGTTTTTCCATACCCCGCCGGTCGTAATGGCGGGGCGGCTGCAACCGGGGCCCGTTCCTCTTTAGAGGGGTGATTTCGGGAATCCAACGTGACTTAAACACACTAACACTCGACAATGACACACCAAAATATATCAACTAAAAAACAGAAAAATTTGTTTCGGTACAAAAGAAATGAGTTTAACAATCTAATGGAGGGGGGGGAATATAAAAGTCTTACTCCCCGTAGGATTCCCCCGGAAAGGCCGAGAGACCCCGACCTCCTTGCCATTCGTGCGGTAAGCCCTTGGGGTATTCCTTAGTGAAAAAACAAAAAAAACAATGTTAATAGAAAGTCTATTTATTTTAGAGCGAGTAACGTATTTAAGTAACATATGAGGTACTTACAGTTCTTTATATAATTATGAGATCTATTCTAATCTCTCATAGATATACGTTATTTAATTGTACTCGCTTTATAACACAGATGGTCTTTGTTTTAGAATTGCTGATTAATGGTATCAACTATTTTATATTTTCAAAAATAAGTTATACTTATCACACTTATATGTTATAATTACAGGATATCCGAGAAAATATTGTTTATTCCTTACTTTCGTTACCTAAATGATTATCTGAATAATATTGTGATGAGTGAATCCTCTCTCTGTTTTTATTTTTTCTTTTATTGTTACAACATTGACCTCACTAAGAGATTAGTGTAGCTTTATGAAAGACTTTATCTGGGTATATTCAATGATATTCACTTTCTCGTTTTGCATCCAAGCAGGTATTTTAGCTGTTGTAGATGTGTTCTGAGAGAAATATGGATTGTGGCTTCTTCTATTAGGCTTGACCATAAGATTGATGTGGTAGTATATACCATAATATTGTCCGATTCACCCCGCCGTTAAAATTGATGGAGGATAGGGGTGGCTCGTATATATATAATCACATACCATTAATTGTTTTTACTATATTTTTACGTATATTATTTAGTAACCTATTTTAAAAGTATTTTCCTATTCATTAAATGTAATAAAAAGGTACTTATATAATATTAAGTGATTAGAAAAATTTATTAAAAAATATAAATTTTTAAATATAAATAAAAAACTAGATATAGTTCTAAAAAAGTGTCATAATAAATTTATTGTAGTGACCGAGAGAGGGGTAATCGGGGACCACCTTATTTATATTCGCTATTTTATTTATCATTATTGAAAATTTAGAAAAATATTACGAGTTGCCCCAATAATAAAGGTTAAATTAGCAAAGAAGACAGAATATACAAATTTTAGGACCAACTTGAATAATTTAGAAATTTGGGTAATAATTTAAACATGATGGTCCGAGTCATCCCCTCTCAATAGTTGAGTGTATAGAGTTAAACCTGAGCTTTCACCCCTTACCTAACTAGGTCAGGCTGATCATACTGAGCTATTTAATTTAATAAAACTTTAGATAAAACTGTGATTAATATTAGATAATATATATACAATTATTTAATTATTTTTAGTGTACTTGTATAATGTGCTATATATACCGACTATTAATAGTAGGCCTATATTATATACGTGGGGACGTCTAGTCAAAGAAGAAAATGTGTCTGCACAAAAGTGGCGGGAGGAGTGGTCTAAGGCTGCCGCCCCGCACCCTAAGAGATTGTTTACGATATACTCCTAAAGTATTAGTCTCACGTACACCGTACCGCTCCGACGCTATATATTATATATATATATATTAATTTATATATATATATATATTATATAGTTAAATATATATATTATTATATTAATACTTTATTATATTATCTATATATAATATACTATACTATATATTATATATATAATATAGTATATATTATATATATTTAGTAATATTATATTATATATATATATTACGTATATATATACGGATATGTATTATAGTGAGTATATTGATATATTCTATTTAATAATATTAATATTATATACAATTATTATATTATTATATATTATATCATTATAATTCTATTCCAAAGGTATAAACATTAAATATATATTAATATATAATAGTGTCATTAAATAATATATATATATAATATTAATATATATATATAATATCTAATTAATATATATATTAATATATTAATTATATATAATAAATATAATACTGTATTTATAATATATATAATATATATTATTATTATATATATATATATATTTATATATAAATATTTTATAATCATAGTATATAATATAATATACT
>JABUQX010048786.1:7500-10000 GCA_015478945.1 Trachelipus rathkii | reverse complement strand
ATAATATAAATAATAATATAATAATATTAATATGTATATAGTATATATATATATATATATATATCTTAACTAACATATATATATATATATAGCATATATATATATATATACTAACTCTTTCTTTATATAATAATATTTGTAATAATAATAATATATATATAACCAACAACAACAATAATATATGTATGCTTAATAATATGTATAATAATATATGTATATATGTATATATATATATATATATATATATATATATATATATGGCGAAGAAACGTTTTGGCATTTCGATACTACTAACTGGTTTGATTTTCGGTCGTACTTTTTGACTTCCCATGAAATTACAACTGCTTTGTTGGGTAGAATCCCCTCGGAATGTGCAAGATGGAGTAACCAAGTTAACTCTTCAACTAAATTTAACAAACCTTGGTTTATCAAACTCTGCCTGTTCTCGTGTTATTTGTATTCACCACAGAGACTGAATTAAGAGACTTCACCAGAGACAAAATTAATGACGATGTCGCCTATAACGTCAGGAACTCTCTCTCTCTCTCTCTCTCTCTCTCTCTCTCTCTCTCTCTCTCTCTCTCTGTCTCTCTCTCTCTCTCTCTCTCTCTCTCTCTCTCTCTCTCTCTCTCTCTCTCTCTCGCTCTCTCTCTCTCTCTCTCTCTCTCTCTCTGTGTCAACTAAACTCTCCAGAACTCTGTGCTGTTTATATTTTGGATTTAAACAAAATCTATTCTGGGTAACACTAAAAATTCTTTTTCTTGTAAAAAGTTAAATAATTATTTACCTTTTCACATTTATTATTTTACTTTTTATTAATTACTCTTTACACCTACGATCTTTTCACCCCTCCAAATCAAATTCATGGCCATAAAATTATCGAAAAGTGATAAAAATAGGTGGGGGCCTCCCCCGAAAACGGTGGGTGATGGGGGAAAACGGGGGTCATATTCAGTTCAGGAGGTCATTTTACACCAAGAATCAGCATGTGGGGTAATACACATCACATATGATTCAGAATGAACTTATATTTATTTGTGGAAAGTTGATATGTAATCAAATTGTGAATGAAGTAAACAATTGTGAATATTTCTCCATTTCAGCAGACGAGACAGCAAACATATCCGGGACAGAACAGCTATCGATTGGTGTTCGCTTCGTTGATAAAGATCTCAATGTACGTGAAAAATTTCTAGGCTTTACTCCTCTTGAAACACTAAAAGCTGAAGATATAACAAGAGCTATATTGTCTACTACACGAGATATATACAATTTAAATATGAGTAAACTTGTTGGACTTGGGTTTGATGGGTGCTCCACCATGGCTGGCAAAGAAAATGGAGTTCAAAAGTTAATAAGAGATCAGTACCCTAAAGCCAAATTTTTTTCATTGTTGTTCCCATCGTTTAAATTTAGTAATTAATGACCTAAATGCTGTTCCAGAATTTCGAAACACTGTTGGAATTGTAAAACAATTTATAAAATTTTTCCGTGAAAGTACGTCACAGAAATTTGGCCAGCAAATATACCATTGCTATGTAATGAAACACGATGGTCTGCCATGTATAAATCAATTAGAGTATAAATTAAATTATCATTGAAAATCTCTCATCCTGATTCAGACGTAAAGCAAGCCACACGAGACTGTAGCATGTCAGCTTTCATCAGCAGCAGGAAGTTCTACATTTCTCATCTGTTTAATAATCATGGAGCCTATATCAAATATTCTTCAAACTAAAGTAATAAATTTGGATGAGGTTCATTGTCACATAGAAAAACTTTTAAATATTTTAAAAACCGATAGAAGTGAAAATAATGCAATCTCTTTTTAAAGGAATTTTTAAAAATCTAAGAATTTTTCATTATCACGTACAGTATCCAAAAGAATCCCAGCCTCAGGGACATCAAAAAGTTCTGCTGAGGATTGCTTCAGAGTTTCACTATTTATACCTTACCTTGATTTTCTCATTTCATCTCCGAGTATCAAATTTTCGGAACACAATATAACATCTACCTTTCTTTGCATTTTGCACCCAGTTAGAATAAGAAAATTAACTAAATCAGAATATTTAAAAAAAAATTGAACTCATTATAACTGAATATAATAACATTGACAACCTAATTGGTGAAGCAGAATCTTGGTTTAATTTCTGGAAGGAATCAGATAGGGAACAAATAGATGAGAAAATGAGTTACAGCATATTACTACAAAATCATTGCACATTTTTCCCAGCAGTTGCACAAGCTATCAAAGTACTTCTCACACTTCCACCAACTACTTGTACAATTAAAAGGTCGCTTAGTAACACCACGTGTTAAATTATGGCTAGGGTCACTTACATTTCCAACGAAAGATTCTAATGGGCTATGTAGATTACTAAGCATTCTTCTTCTTCTTCTTCTTCTTCTTCTTCTTCTTCTTCTTCTTCTTCTTCTTCTTCTTCTTCTTCTTCTTCTTCTTCTTCTTCTTATTCTTATTCTTCTTCTTATTATTATTATT
>JABUQX010048786.1:0-5000 GCA_015478945.1 Trachelipus rathkii | reverse complement strand
CTTGTTTATTGTAATTTACTCATATTTATGAAATTTATTGAATTATTCTAACGTATTGACAAAAAAAAATTTAACAATAAATAACAAGAAGTCATTTCCTCTTCAGATAACAGAGGTCTTTGACTAAGGTGTGAATTGCTTAAATTACTGGCCCAAAAAGGGGAATCGTGGCGAGCGAGGAGAAGATCCTTCTGTGAGGAGAATGATGGATACGGAAGACTTTGTGACTGTTTTAATCCACTCAACTTTAGTGGTTTGAAGATCTGGATATGAGGTCCTGTTTTAAAACTATTACTACATCCTTATTTTGGTTTAGTTTGCTTTCTTTGTCTTCTTTGTAGAGGTTTTGTATTTTCTTTTCTTTTCTTTTTCAAATCAATTATTTTTTAACCATTTTAGCCCGTACAAGCGGCACTCCAAAAACAAATATTTGTTGTGATTTATGAATAAAAAAGCTTTATTTCAAGTCTTTAAAAACAAATGAAGTATGTGACCTCGGTACCTCTCAAACTTATTTTAAATGAAGAAAAAACCGGGAAAATGCTTTTTAATAACCTAGGTCTTTAACCAAGTAATTCTATATAAACCATAATTTTATAAATATAGTAAAAACAAAATACTGTAAATACAGTATTAGCCACAATAATTACACAATCTATTACATATCAAGATGGAAAATCATTACATAGCGAAAATAATAATAAACATATATTTAATAATTATATCTCATTTAAATGATTCTAATAAAAAATGTTTTACCCTAAGTATATTTTCTTTGAATATTTAGTTAAATAAAATGTAACATACTACACGCCACTATATATCACTTCCGCTCCGGAAAGTGGAACGTATTTTACACTAAAAATTTATGTAATAAATCACTAAATATTTTTAAATATAATTACTTGTAAGCACTATTTTTAAATTTAAAACGATAATGCAATTTTAATACAACTTGAAATATCTGCAGGACACCTAATAAAAGCGCACTTTTCTAACTGGATTACGTCGAGACACTAAAGCTGGTTCCTGCTGGTCAGTAGATGACGTGACCGTTTGTTTCGGCGAATCATCATCCGATTAAGGAACCATTCCTCTGATTCCTAGTAATAGAACCATCTGTGAAGTCGATCTACCAGCCGGTAGAGGAACCATCTGCGAAGGCGATTTACCAGCCGGGTGTTGAAACTCGTCCGAAAGATATGAAACTTGATGTTGATCTCTCTGGTGCGATATTGAAGAAAGTACGAATCACCAAGAAGAATACAGCTTGAATGAAGATAATACAGTGATAGTGGTATGAGATCCTCCATTGTAATAGACATGTCACTATATTGAAATTTATTCCTCTCCATTCTTCTAAGAAAACCAATATACATATAGTAGCAGTGGTATGTGTTCTGCCATTGTATTGGTACATACTACTAAATATATACTGATGGTGATTCACTTCTTCAGGTTATCCATCCATATACAGTAGCAGTGGTATGAGGTGCCAATTGGTTGAGACGTAATACCATACATGGATGAATCTTTCCTCTATTTGAACCAGAGCTGAAGAGACAAAATGGAAGTTCATCTGATGATATAATCGTTGAATCGCTAAACACCTCCAGTAACTTCTGTAAATCTGCATTTCCTCTTCTTATCCGTTCTGACGGTTCTGTTGCTAACACTCCTTCTGAAAAGGCTAATCTCTTTGGTTAATAATTATTAAAAATAGTTTTTGTTGACAAAAATTTGTAATTTGCGAAGACAGAAAATTTGATTTTGAAAGAAAATTGCGCGTTCTTAGGACAAAAGTTGTAATATTGTGGTAAGGTTAACTGTATGTGTTCATTTTTCATGAATTTAGCTGAAATTCATTTGCAATCAATTCTTATTTCCAATTTAACATTCTAGTTTTATTACACCTACGATGAGAGAGAGAGGAGAGAGAGAGAGAGAGAGAGAGAGAGAGAGAGAGAGAGAGAGAGAGAGAGAGAGAGAGAGAGAGAGAGAGAGAGAGAGAGAGAGAGAGAGGAGAGAGAGAGAGAGAGAGAGAGAGAGAGAGAGAGAGAGAGAGAGAGAGAGAGAGAGAGAGAGAGAGAGAGAGGAGAGAGAGGATGAAATAGCTGCAACAATTACCCATGTAACGGAAGTATATATATATATATATATATATATATATATATATATATATATATAAATACTATATATATATATATATATATATATATATATATATATATATATATATATATATATATATATATATATATATATATATATATATAACATAATATAATATATATGCTCTTTTATGATCCTAAGAAAATACATATTTGAATATATGGATAAATATATTTATATTGAAATTCATGTATGTAGGTACACTTGTCATAATAAGAATAAGATATAAACGTAAAACAATTTTATTTTATAACCAATATAATAATATAACTCTAACATATATATACTTGTGATGAATTAATATATAATAATAATAACACGTAAAACAAATGAAATCATAATAAAATGTATTTATATATATATATAGTAATAATAACTGTATATATATATATGTATATATATGTATGTAGCCAATAACAATAATATATATGTATGTAACCAGCAATAACAGCCATATACTAATAACCAATATATATATGTATATATTTATTGTGTCCGTAAAGTCATGGTGCACTTTTGAACGGTCACAGGAAAGCAACAAAAGAAGATAGAAATGTGAAATCTTCACTAAATAAAAGGGAAACCCTCCGAGTTTCATACCTATTCAATGCAGTTCGATGTGGCTTCCATGTGTTGCCCTACACACATCTAAACGATAATCAAGTTCTTCCCACACACGGTTAAGGATGTCTGGTGTAACAGAGTGAATAACGTCTGTGATTCTCTGTTTTAAATGATTAATGTCGTTGATACGTTCACTGTAGACATGTTGCTTCACATAACCCCACAAGTAAAAGTCTAAGGGCGTTAGATCTGGGGATCGTGGTGGCCATGGCGTGACAGAACCCCTGCCTATCCACCGCTGGGGGAATGTTGTATTCAGAAACTCACGAACAATGGCGGCGTAGTGTGGAGGAGCGCCGTCATGTTGAAAGATGACACCTTCTGGAAATTGTGGCACTGCATACAACTCCAACATGTCAAGGTAGTTGCTTCCCGTCACAGTCTGCTCCGCAAAAAAAAAAAAAAAAAAAAAAATGGGCCTATCACTTTATCATGCATCAGGCCACACCACACGTTCACTTTAGGGCTGTTACGTTCGTACTCTACGTAGGCACGAGGATTTTCAGCTGCCCATATTCGGACGTTATGGCGATGAACATGTCCAGAGACATGGAATGTCGCCTCGTCGCTAAACACAATCTTCTGCAGAAATCGTTCATCATTGCCGATCTCATGAAGCATATCTGTAGCAAACGAGAATCGTTTGGGTCTATCCGCGGGTTTGATAGCGTGCAACAGCTGCAATTTGTAACCCGAAAAACGTAGACGTTTCTTTAACACCTTATGAACTGTAGTCTTGCTTAGGTGTAATTGTCGAGCACACGCACGCACTGATTTTTTAGGGCTTCTTAGGTAGCTCTCCCGTATAGCCTCTACGGACTCGTCACTTACCGATGGCCTACCAGAACGGGGTTTGTCCAATACACTGCCGGTCTCCTTCAACTGCTTATCCCACCGAGTAATGTTATTCCTATGTGGTGGCGCTTCGTTGTACACGCGACGATATTCACGTTGCACTTTGCTCACGGATTCGAATTTAGCAAGCCACAGGACACACTGAACTTTCCTCTGTAACGTCCACATCGCGACTGGCCTGAGCGTGGCCTGATCCGCTGCCGCGCAGTTCGTGGTGTTGCGTCATCACCTGCGTCATCAAACTTGGAGAGTTTCCCTTTTATTTGGTGAAGATTTCACATTTCTATCTTCTTTTGTTGCTTTCCTGTGACCGTTCAAAAGTGCACCATGACTTTACGGATACACTATATATATATATATATATATATATATATATATATATATATATATATGATATATATATATATATATATATATATATATATATATATATATATATATATATATATATATATATATATATATATATATATATATATATATATATATATATAGATTGATGCTTCAAATCATATCCCAATAGCCATTCAGACCACTTTCGACTACGGACACACACACACACACACACACTTGTTATTATTATTATTATTATTATTATTATTATTATTATTATTATTATTATTATTATTATTATTATTATTATTATTATTATTATTATTATTATTATATATTATTGTTATTGTTAATTCCATAAGATTCATTAGGATTTAAGTGGAAAGTACTCGGTTCACCTGCCCAAAAGAAAAATGTTGGTGTTCTTGAATTTTTTTTTTTTTTTAGAAAATATCTTCACAATATCATTTTTATATTATATTTCTTTCCTTTTATTTTGTTTTACTTAAAATTTTGATCAACAAAGAGCATAAATGGGTTTTTTTTATATTTATTTATTTATATATATATATATATATATATATATATATATATATGTAATAATAATTTATATAAATATATATACTATATATATAAAGAATCATAAAAAGTAAAGTTAAAGAAATAATACATGTAATATAATATAATAATATATATATATATATATATATATATATATATAACTATATATATATATATATAACTCTTCTCTTTATATACTCTTTAACTCAACATAATAATAATAATATATATATATATATATATATAAGAAATAATTTATATATATATATATATAATAATATATATATATATATATATATATATATAATAATAATAATAATAATATATATATAATAATAATAATATATTAATCTTTATATGTATATATGTATATCTATATATATATATGTATATATCTCTTTCTTTCTCTTTCTTTCTTTCAATATATATATATATGTATATATATATATGATATA
>JABUQX010048785.1:30000-47298 GCA_015478945.1 Trachelipus rathkii | reverse complement strand
AAATTATTATTAAATTATTATTATTATTATTATATTAATATTTTATATTGTTATATATTATATATTTAACTAATCGATTTTCCCAGGACAAATCATAAGAAAAAAAAACGAAGATAGTAAAAATTGGTTTGGGACCGCCGGGAAAAAGGGAACTTTAACTATCCTATCTCGGCTTCCCTTCCGTTTTAAATCCATTAGGAAACCGTAATTGGTGTTAAACCTCTTGCCGAGGTCCGACATAGTGAGGCTTTGAATTTTCCCGATGGTGATAATTGGGAATAATTCGATGAACAGCTCCCCTAAAACGTGTGGAGAGAATCGATCGGAAAAAAAACAAAAAAAAGATAGTTGAATAAGTAATAGCAACGCTAATCGATTTAATAGACACAGATAAATTCACAACCGCGCCTCCCTCGATCGAATCGTACTGTATCCCGGGGAAATAATCTTATTTATCAATATACGTTATTACAATTGAGATACCCTTATAGGAATTTACTAACCAAATATACGATTGCAGGACCCCGGGAAATCGAGAAAAAAACGAAGGCCCGGAGGATTGCGGAGCGCCAAACGAAACTAGCAAAAAACAAATAAAAATGTAAATCCAAAATCTAAATTAAAAAATAAAATATTTCCCCCAGGAAAGGCATGCCAAAGGGAATCAAGCGCGAAAGAATGAACACGAAGTTTGTTAGCGAAAACTGGAATAGACAGGTCTCAGAGATACTTACACTAGAGAAAAAAGTAACAAACCTTTCTTTCAAAACAGAGTTCGAAACGGCAAAAAAAAAAAAATATATATATTATTTAATTTATATATCCATCGTTCCCTCAGGTACAACTCGTCTAAAGTTAGGAAGTACGAAGGAGACCGGATTCAGGAAAAAACCCACCCTTACCGAGCTATCTTTATTCGCGTCCTGGCAGGCCGCGAGAAAGAATAAACAACGAGGAGTACGTTTAACGTTGAGGCCCGGACCCCTTCGAAACTCTCCCGTATTTGAGTTCCGCCACCATAGGCCACGCTATATCCCGCCGCATATCGATACACGCTTAATATATTACTCAAAAAAGAACCGGCATACGCAAAGATTCCGAGCACAGCCACATTACCCCGAAAGAAAAGGGCTTGTAAGCAGGAAAGACATACTTTTCGTCTAGTTGACGGAAAGTGTTGATAAGCAACAGGTTATTCTTCAGTTAACTAGTCAAAATAGTATATAATGATAGTAATACTATAAGTATAGAGTTATTATAGATGAAGATATAATATATAATATAAGTTACATATTATATATATATAAAGTAGCTAAAGATTATATAAATTACTTCAGTCATATAATATACATAGCTGATAGAAATATATATATATATATTAATATATAATAGTAATATGATTTAATATTATTTTATATATCGATTTATTTTCGATAGTTAGTAATATATATAATATATTCTATATTATATATAAGCTTATATTAATCTATAATATTCAATATTACTAATTAAATCGATCCAGACACCTGTCGGTGTTATAATATATAGATGAGATTTGCGATATATGTAGCCAGTTCGATAAGATTTATTGTTTAAAATTTAAATGTAAATTAGAAGGAAGGGTTATACGGAAAGAAACTTGTTCTTTGTTAATTTTAACTTCACACTTATTCCAATCTATACTTAACAAAAAACTCTTCATAACCTTGCCTCCAGTGAGCTCAAAAGCTGTCGAGTTAATGCGAGGTTCTAAATTTAGTATACTAGTCTAGACGACGATCGTAGGTCGAATTATAAACCTAGCGCTTCCGTGTTCGTTCTCTAGTGCATGCTGGCATTAACCTAGTAGTTTTATAATATATTATTTATATATTATATAATATATATATATTATGATATAGTACTACCAGTACTCAGTAATATACAATATAAGCTTATTATATTAATAAATATAATATTCTCTAATATATATATCCACCGGAAATCTGTATACCATTCAAAACCGTATTTCATCTTTTATCTACCGCGGTAGGTTTCTGTGTTGGGTAGTACGGGAAAAATACGATGATTTATCTTATTTGCTTAACCAAGTTGGATTAGCACGTGCGTCAGAATTCTAATCTCATGGTTCATTTAGCAAAGCAAGTCCGCGTTTGGCTAAACGCACATTATGGATATATTTTAGCCCACCCGTGGACTGGACGAATCCGAAAGGGCGACAGTTTTTGCTAGAAGCATGAGAGTGTGTGATTTTTGTATGCAATAGTTATAATAGGATATAGTAGCAGTGGTATGTGTTGCTAATTGTATTTTGTGACTGCTCTCGGGGTGTTGAGATCAGTGTAAATTCAACGTTAATGCGTAAGTTGGGAACTTAACAGAAAATATATTCATACTTGACGCAAATTTTTGATAGGTCCTTCAGAATCACCTCCCAGATTTCGTAGATGCGAAGCCCTGAACTCCTCCGGTTAAGAGGGGGAAAACTACAATCATCGAAAAGAGGACTCTTTAATCCACTGAGCCACTATGAACTCATATATATACCGTAATAAGTTATATATATACTAACTATATATACACGTTATAGGGTATATATACTAGTATTAAGGCTCCTATAGTAATACATGACTCTATACTGATTATTATTTTTTCACACTAGCTATAAAAACTTTATGTGTAAAATTTTCGGATATAACATATATTATAGTGAGTATGGCGCGTTATATATATTATATTAATATAATATATTCGATATAATATATTCGGTCTCTACTTAATAGTATATATATAAAGTGGTTTTAAAAATCTAGTTAGGTTATCTTCTAATCTAAATTTAATTTTAAGGGGCGAGCCTCCACAGGACAAAATTTACCCACATCGCTTAAATTGATAATCATTTTATTTACGTAGTCACTTTTATTAAGTAAACCAAAGGCATTACCATTTTACAAATTACTAAATTAACTTTCATTTGCCCAAAGATTATAAAATTTGTAGGTGGTCATTTTTCTTAAAAATGGGAAACCAATTCTTATTCTTTGTAGTAGATTTTTTTTAAAGCAACTTTTTAATTCTTAAATTATTTATAGATCAGCCAGCTTATCATTATTTATATTTCACGTGTTCCTCTATATGTTCTCTTTATGGTCTCCCAAAAATTCATAAAGATAATATTCCTCTTAGATCAATTTTGTAGTATATAACGCTGCTAATTATGTTAGCTAAGCATTAGTTCCTAAATTAACTTTAATCTTACACATATATTACGGTACATACGCTTAAATAATTCTGTGTTGTAATTTTGTGTTAAGCCTATTACAAGGTTATATAAATTGATAGGTCTCTTTATGAGTTAAGTTTCGATTTTACGAATTTCTTTTATACTAGTTAATTTCTCGATTATCAGAAAAGAGGTCTCGATTCCCAGATAAACGTCACTCCTATTTTTTTAGGTGCCGATACCGGTACCGATACTGACATCCCCGATACTTTAATAATAATAATAAATAACACAGTGATTTTAAGAATTGAAACAATATTGATACCTAGTCAAACTCAAAGATTGCATTCCCTGATTGTACTTAACCAATGAGCTTAGTCATCTTACTTCACTCATAGTCTCTGCGGCATCTTTTGCACAGAGTGTAATATATTTATTTTATAAAATTAAAATAGTACCATTTTTAATGAATAAATGAGAGTAGACTCTGCAAATATAATATTAATTAACTTTTTATGTTTGTGTTATTAAAAAATATTCCATTTCCATTTTCAAGTAAGTATTTACAAAATTTCCCACGAGCTAGATATTATTAATGTATTCATGATTAACAATTACAAGAAAGATCTTTTAACATTATAGCTTCAACTAGTTAAGTAAATAATAAAAATAATGAAAGAAGAAGACCTCAATTAAATCAGCCGAAAGTTAAAATAAAAAAAAAAAACGCTCTTACTCAAACATGACAATAATAAAATACTCCTTTAAGATAGATATACATGTGTCAATACTCAAATTGTCAAATAAATTCATAAACTGTAGTGATGCAAACAACAATTAAGCTATTCACTATTATACTGGCGAGAGACTGATTTTTTTAGGGGTGTTATGATCTCATTTACATCTACCTAACCTACGACTACTCACTCTCCTATCGACTGCTCGAAGGAGCGTGCTGAAATTTATTCTCAAGCACTGATAAATAATGAAAACTCGGCCCAGATATTTATCCACCGCATGAAAGGATTGCTTCTTATGTAAGGCAGTCATCTCATGTTTTTCGTAGAGCCTCATCTTCCTCTTATTCACAGACTGCAAATTTGGATTATCTTTGCTCCTTGATGACGGTCTCTCTCGTTTTTCGATGAGTTTCCCTGGTGTGATTCCTATGAAGGTGAATGAGAGTTTGGTTTTTGCAATTGCAAATTTTTTTTATTAATTCTCCATGAGCGTCATTATCAAAGTCTAACATATCAAATCCTCATCTTCCAGTAGGTTTATTAGCTGAAAAGCCTACCATATATCAACTATCAATGCCTGTTGCTCGCATCGTTGCCAGAAAGGCGGCTTCCACTTCTCTGTCTTTTTTTTTATATTTTCGTCAAGCCATGCAATTTCGATCTCGTAATTTGACTTTATTTTACGTGGCATTCGTCACAAGTGGATCACCGTACGGCAGGTGCTCATTCTGTTCGGGGCTCTTTCATTAGCTATAAGGAATTCCTTATTAGAACACTACTTAATACTCTCTTATTTTTTACAGTTGTCGAGCTCTGCGGCCGCTAGTAGTAGGGATCCATTCCGCAACGTGTTGCCTTTACCCAATTTTTATTATTGCGGCATGAATTGGAGGACCGTTACCTGTTGGAGGATAAAAACAAGAGTATAATAACCCAAATATCTTATCTGCCCTTTTTGACCTTTTCTCTTGAACCGCCACGATTCGGTTTTCCTGACGCGGTATTATACCTTTCTTGACGGCTTTTTGGGTGCCTTGATCCTTTTGGGCTGACACCACCAAACTTTCTACCTACCCCTCCTGCCGCCTCTCCTCAGGGAAGGTGCCATTTTTTGAGAACCCTCAAGTCTTTTTGAGCAACCCCACGATTTGATTTGAGAACCCCGAATTTCTCTGAGAAACCCAAAACTTCTTCGACGAACCCTTAATTTTTAGATAGAACTCACAAATTTTATTGAGAACCACTCTTTGTGAGAACCCTCATTTTTGTAGAAACCCTAATTCTTCTGAGGAGACCCTATCTCTTTGCGTAACCTCCTGAAACTGTTTTGACAGATGGCGCGTAATTCTTTTGCAGCAACCACCAATTTTTTGAGAACTCCAATTTTTTGTGAACCCCAATTTTTTGAGAACCCCAATTTTTTGAGAACCAAATTTTTTAGGAACCCTAATTTTTTTTTGAAACCCAAATTTTTTGAAAACCCTAATTTTTATGGAAAAGGAAAAAAAAAAAATATAAAATAACACTCCCCAACCAAAAGAGATTTTTTTTCTGCACGGGGAACCGCTAATTATATTTGTGATACTCCCTTAATTATGTTTGGTACCCTTAACTCTCTCAGAGACCCTATTTTTTAGACCCTCTAATTTTTTGTGATACCCGTTACTGTATGGAGAAAAAGAAAGAAACAATTTAAAAGAAAAGAAAAAAACCCCAATTTATATATTTGAGAAAACCCCAATTTTTGCAGAACCCCAATTTATTGAAGAACCCCAATTTTTTTGATTGTAACCCCAGAGTTTTTTTTTAGGATTCCGCACAATTTTCTTGAGAACCCTAATTTTTTGAAGAACCCAAATTTTTTGAGACCTTGAATTTTTTTAGAGAACCCTAATTTTTTATACACGAAACCCTACCCTAATTTTTGGCAGACCCTAATTTTTGAGAACCCCCAAAATTTTTGAACACCCAAATTTTTTGGCAACCCTAATTTTGGCAACCCTAATTTTTTTGGCAACCAATTTTTGGCAAACCTCGAAAAGGGTTTGCGCCTAACGGTATGCATTCAGCAACCTGTTAATTGATACTATTGCCTCCCCCTAATGTTTTACACGCCCCCCCTCCCCTCTCTATTTAGAGGTTTTAATCTTTTTGCCCACGGTACTTTTTGATCTTCCTTTAGGGCTTAGCACTATGTTTTTTTTGAATTTAATACTTTACACTTGTCTTTGTATTTCGGCAACCCTAATTTTTCAACCAATGGGTCAATTTTGGCCCACGTTAATTTTTGCTACCCATTAGTGTTCTTCCATGGGTCAATTTTGGACACGGAAATTTATCGACCATCCCTCTTTGGGTAGTGTCGCCCATTGTGGGTGGTCAATTTGACCCACTTTGTCTCACTCTATTTGATCTTCCATATGAGGGGCTTATCTCTTAGATTTTTGTAGATTGTGTCACTTTACACCTTGTTTTGACCATGACTATTTTCGGCTTATACCTTTGCCACTACTGTACACGTGGGCGGGCCAAATGTTGAGCCGCACGTAGTGTTTTTGTCGTCCTTTTCGGACTTAGCCCGTTTTTGATGTTTTACTCTTTTCTTGACCATGATATTATTAGCCTTCTTGATCTTACCATATCAGCATGAGCGGGTTCATTATATGACCCACGCCTATGATGGCTTTGATGGTTTTCCACATCACCGTAAGGAGTATCTAGTGATGTTCTGTATGTGAGTTTCTAAAAATGATGCTCATATTAAGAATTGAGTGCCTAGGTGATTAGTGCCAGGTGACTCAACTCAGTGCCAATTGATAGCCAATGAAAGTGCGCCAAATAGGAGTCACAATAGTGCCAAAGTGCGTGCCACATAGTGCCAAGTGACTGCCACATAGTGCACAGCTTCACTTTATTTTATAGTCCTTTCTACCTCCCCTGAGACAATTTAGCCATAGCCCTAATAGGAGTGGCGTGTCTACCTTCATAGTTAAAATGGTTCACTCAAGGTAATTCGAAACTTTCACTCTGGTGTATATTACAATACTGCTAGAAATGCTAACCTTTACTATGAGTTAGTATTTTTATAACCCTTATAAGCACTTACACCTCTCCATAGACACTTCCATTAAACCATATACACTTACACTCACACCCCACACACACACAGCGAACAGGCGCACATACACACACCTACAACACTCGAGTATTATTGATGCACCTACGCAATTAATGCCTCAGCCTTGGATCTCAGTCCTCACACCTCAGCATTTTGATTGCTCACGCGAGTGTGAACTGTCTCTCTACTCTGGCATGGCCTCAACTTATGAAGGTTCCATCTGCTCTGATGCACCTTATCTTTCATGACGTACATCTTTGATTACCATCATATATTGGAGGACTTTCATACTTTGAATGGAAATCATCATTGCAGTTGGACTTCATCTCTTTCCCAACATCATAGAACAGTAGGAAATGTTATATATTAATGTGTTCTTCCCAAGTTTCATAAGCTGCCCACCCAGGGCGCAGCAAGCCCCCTCCCCGCAAGGCATGTAGTTATCCCCGCACCCACAGTGCTCGAAAGCCGCGCCGTCGCTGAATGAAATCTAAACTTATTTCTATGACTTATAATCCTCCTCAACACAATAAAAAAAATACATGTCATTACATTTTTCTCTGATCATCACTTACAGGTGTTCAAAGCGAGATTGTGCGGATTTCAAAGATATTCCGCTATACTACGGAGTCATTCATTTCTTATTTCATACTTAAACATTTTGTAATTAAAACATTTTCGCGAACCTAAAACTGTAAATCATTACACCTATTAGTTAACACATATATTTATTAACATTATTTTTACTTAATTACTTTTCTACTTAATACTTTTAATTTTATAAATTTTTAAAAATTGATGTAAGAAAGAAAGAATTGAAGTAAGTAAGAAGATTAATAGAGTCCATATTCCTTACAATTGTTACGAAAATTTTATTAAAAAACAATATTACTTAAATACCTTAAAACAATAAAATCAGTAAAACAATAGAGGTGTTTATTACCTAACACCTACGGATTAGTAATGCCTTTGTTTTACTGACTTTACTGCTTAAAACTTTCTGCTTTACTGCTTAACGCATGTTTTACTGCTTAACTTTCTGCTTTACTGCTTTAACTCATTGTTTTTACACCTTTTTGTACACCTTGCTTTTACAGTTTTAACTCTCTGACTCTTTAACTCATAAATATTATTAACACTTTAATGCTTTTCATTTTATTATTTCCTAGTGGTTGGTGAATTTCTTTTTCCTACTTTTTATTTATTTATTTCCATGATTTTTTTTATTTCTGTTGTAATATATTATTATTTTTTTCATTTTTAAATTTTGTAAATGTTAAGGTCAGAATAATAATACGTGAGGAGTCGCGCTCGAAATGTGCAACGATCATCTCAAACAATAATCTAACATTTTAAATATATAAAAAAATAAAAGAAATCATAACACATTCAGAAATAAATCAATTACTCGGTACCATTTCACTTTACATTATCCTATTTTTACATTGGCAGGTTATATGTTCAGTATGCGTAAAACGAACTTTAGGACATGGTATTAAAGTTTCTTAGCTCTCTGAACCCACCCTCATATCCCGGGGCTTAGATAATTCTCTTTCCTTTGTTATTTTCATCCTGCACGAATTTACGCTTTAACTTATCTGCAATTATAGCGCTATTAAACTGCGGTATCTTTTACTGCCTTTTAACTCTTTTCCTTATTTTTTCTGCTGTAAATTTTACTTGTCATTTATCTTCTTTAACTTTCTACTTTACGCCTTTAAATTTTCCCTGCCTTCTATGTCTTTAACTCTCTTCACCTGCTCTTTATCCTTTTCTCTCTCAGCAATATGATATTTTTATTTAATCCATTACTGTGTTTTATATATTGTCTTCGTTTTAATACACTTTTCCGACTTTATATTTTATATTATTTTATTTTATTTTTATTATTTATTTTATTCTCATTTGTATATATATTTATTTATTATTTTTATATTATTGGTTATAGTGTATTTTTATTACACTATACTTAGTGTTACCGTTATTACTCCATTGCCTTCCCTATTGTTATAGTATATATATATTAACTACACATACACTCGACACATCCATCATCCACAACCACACCACAAGTCCTTACACGCGAGACAACACACACACAATAACACTTACATGGAAACAGTAACTTCACCCTATGATACTTATACACACATTCCTATGACACCTTACATCTACCCCATAAGACACTTACATTGTACACTCCAATAAAATAACACTAATTGGTTCTATCAGATACACTCCACACACACACACACACACACACAAAGCACCTCCTTCACACTTACTCACTCACTTTCTTCAATATATTTCTAACTATTGAATAGTTTCATCACACGTCTTTTAATATCACTGCGGAAAGCAATTACACTTCATTATCTTCAGAGTCTCTGATTACTTACCACTGAAATCAAGTTTTATCGTGTACGAGCTACACAGATTGACTTACACTTTCACACACAGATTTACACCTTACACACACAATTTACTTACACTTGCACACAGACTTACACACACACACACACAGCACACACACACACAACCACACACACACACACACCAACACACACACACACACACCCACGCCGACACTTAACATATTTTTCACAGCAGGACAGACCATAATGAGGTATTAACGGTAATAATTTTAATAAAAACTCTGTAAGTATTTAATTTAAAGCGAAACATACATATCGCTACGTATAATTCCGATGACCTACATATATTTTCAGTATTAGTTCATTAAAACTTCTAATTAACTAATAATCAACCATTATCTTCCACGCCTCAACTTTCCACCTAATTCTTGAGCGACACACCTTCTCTCATTATTAGAATTAAGTTTACTTTTACTAAATAAAATTTTTTTATTAGACTCAAGCAGACATTCATATATTGCAATTTTTTAAACACTTTTTAATATAAATATTTTTCGTTATAAAATTCAAAAATTTATATTTTACGTCGAGAACCTACGTTACAGCACGCATCTGAAAAGAGATACGAATCGTGTATATATATTAGAGGATTTCAAGCGCGCCCCCAGTACCCTCTCTCACCACGCTTCATTAAAGACTATTTATGTCCTACTGGTAATGTGTTTCCTGCCTTCCAGTTGGACGTATTTTCTGCGTCAATTTCCCACTTACGAATTTAGACACTTTAGCATTTACTTTTTCTAATTCTTTCAGCTCAAATGTAATAAAAGCTAGTAAAAATAGATCCCATTAAATAAAAGTTCCACGCCTCATATGTGAACGCGGTAACGCGAAACATGAATATTCTTATTCGTTAAAATATCAAATGGATTAAGGTGTTATTATAAATTTTAAATATAAAACGGTTAAACTCTAAGGTGATTTCATCACCTCTCACACTGTGTATATAGTGAATTTCAGCGTGACCCGCATTTACATCTCACAAAAAATAATTTTCGAGAGAGTTTTTAAGAGACTAATGTCAGGGTTTTTCTTTATTGTTATTTATTATAATCTCAGTGGATACATTGACAAGCGATCACGAGAAAACACAACATACCGCACTCCTTACAGATAACAGATACGAACTGAGACACTCTCTCTCTGTAAAAATGTGTTTTGAAATAACTACTTACTGCTATCTGGAGATAGTAGCCCATTAATCCCTCTTTTTGTAACCCGGGGCGATTTAAGCCTAATTCAAGTTCAAAAAACTATTATTTCAAAACTGACCTGTGTCTCGTAAAATGTGAGGTTAGCAATAAAACAATATAGGCACGACTAATGAAAGGAGAGATTAGAGCCTAAAATTTAGGATAATCCTTATTGTAGACGGGAGTGAATATTATATAATCTAAAGAGATACCAGGTTCAAAAGTGGTAATATGCAACAGGGATAATCAGTTCTCGTATCCGAACAAGACCATCATCTCTACTATTATTTTTATAAATATATTCTCCAACTGAACATGGCTAGCGATCCGGTAAGGATCCTTTAACGCAGCTAAAGACAGGAAATGTTTTTCCCTCATACTTGTGCACTTAGGTGGTCGGTTCGTTATTCTGCTTTTATGCAAGGTAATTCCTTTGATATATATAAGATCTTTTTTGTTGTAGGTTTAGTTTAGAATTAATTAATATCCGGTCTTTTGAAAATAACTTTGTATCTTTTGGGAATCTACGATTAAATTCTCTTGATCTAATTCTAAACTCCAGTGATTATATTTTTCAAGACACCCATCACTATCTTGTGTAAAGAAATCTATAATCATTATGGCGTGATATTTGGTTAAGCGGATGTGTGCACGAATTATTCTGACGGTTATTTAACAGGATAAATAGATTTTGGCTAAACCTCGAAATATAATTGGCATATATATAAAATAAACCTTAATACGTTACAATTTGGTGAGAGGTATATTAATTATTTAATTTCACCTGATAGAAAGAAATTTAAGAAAAATCTTATACTCGAGCTAGTTCAATAAGGCTAGACACACACCAATTTCGGCTCACGACACTTTGAGCCCCAACCCGCCAAAGTTCGCAAGCTATCCCCCTACGACAATACCTGCTTCGAGTGCGTTATCCACGTCGGCGTCCCCGCCACAGGCGATCGCGCCGTTTTCCGAACGCCCCCCCGTGACCAGCTCCGCTCCACGCCTCAAACGTGCGGCTCCCGCAAAATCGCCCCAAGTATCTCCGCGTTTATCTCCCTGCTGTATATAAGACTGATTATTTACGTCGTAGTCCTATTCGTTATTATTTAATTTTTCTAGAAACAATCTAACAACCTACTTACATCACTATCAAACCAGCGAGCGACAGGACACACACCCACAGCGATGCGCACACCACACACGCCACACACGAAGGGCACCACACACACACACAACACACAACACACACACACACACACACACGATCGCAACCACCCCACTATCACCTTTCTCGGTAGCACATATAACGTATAAATTTATCTCAAAAACAGTTCTATTTCTTCTTAATCTGATTAGTATATATTCTCTGATTAGACATCTCTGGGTATATATATAATCATATTTAGAGATTCCATACACCCACCACACAACCACAACACACAGCACATACATCATTACCAACAACCCACACACACACACTACACACCACACACACAACTCCCTAATACACAAACCTAACACACCACGCACACACACAGCATGACGCACAACACTCAGTTTGTATTTAGAGATTAGAAAGTAATAATTTATATTAAACATTTTAATTTTTACTCGATTATATTTATGAAAATTCTCCGGTATAACTTTTAAGTTGTTGGATATTATACATATCAGCCTTATTGCGTATTATTAGATTAGGAATTTGGAGAAGAAACACTATTGACGAGTCACACTCGACACATCGAGCTATTGACACACATCACACCTAGACATCTACTACATCTATCTACAGCTACTTACGAGTCGTACACACCACCACACACACACACACACACACACACACACACACACATACACATTCAGCACAAACACACATACTACACATATTCTACACATATCCTACCTACCCTACCTAACGATTATTTTCAATTCCCTCATGCTTTTTCTAGGATGGGCCTCAGCTTTTGAGGAGTAGGCACTCAACTTTGCAGATTAATTGTCTACAGTGTATATGATTGAGCAACCCAACTTCTTTGATTCCTTGTTTTTTGTTTGCACCTCTAACTTTTATACTAGCCTTACTACTATATTGGAGTGCGCCTCAGCTTTGATGCCTCTCAATCTTTTTAACATGTGAGCTTTAGCGAGTACCTCTGCTTTAAGTAATATTTCTCATTTGATTGGCTCATCTTTTGATAGGAAGTCATCTAATTTTGATACCAATCCTATTTATTGATGATTGCACGACGAGACTATATAAACAGTTACAACGTTTATCCATAGACTACTTACCACTTACCACTATTAATCTATTACACACATTACTTACTACTTATATATTTCTCCTGAGTTCAACTACCTGACGAAAACAATACACTATGACACTTAAGACTCGCCCCTATACGACACTTTACACTTCTCACCCAGCACATACAAATTAGTGTTAAGTGAGAATATGAGCGACTACATATATTATCTGTACTATCTGTACTATCTGTAACTACTGTCTCTGCAAGAATAGAGTTATGGCGGCAGGGAACGTGCGAATAATTGCGCCTGCGGGCGACAAACGCTCAGGCGAGGGGACGACGTAGCCCCGTGTGGACGCGACGCGGGACGCACCGCAGGGCAGTGTGCGGCGGATTGGCTGCCTTGCTGGGTAGGGCTCATGCCTTGTTATGGCTCCCCTCGAGGTATATGGTAACAGTTATGATCACCTAGTGAAATAAATTATTATACACTGGATTTAGTCGATATTCCATAAATAGGACATCTCGTCAGACATGATATTTTTTTATTCTTTTCGAGTGATAATTAAATAATGGATTACACTTAAAAGTGTAAAAATTATTAAATTACAACTTTAATCCAAAAACAGCTTACTTGTGCACCGCTTTAACAGACTCTGTAAAAGATATGACAATTTAGGTTTTAAAATTATTTCGTTGTCGTGTTGAAAAGATAAAATAATCACTCATCATCCTCTCATACAAAGTTATAAGGGTAAGAACAAAGCTTAATTTTCATATAGAAGAGACGCACCCTCTAATTAATTAATTCTATCGACCAATCACATACGAGGTCATACTCCACGAGGAATTAGGCACTCGTGAGCCCCAGCGCACTCCTAATTCTAATCAGAGATAAGGTAAAACATTATTTTTTCACCCTTGGAACTTAAAGAAGTTTCACTACAGATTTTATAAATAAATAAATTGTCTATAAATAAAAAAATATTAAATAAATAAATAAATAAATAATAACAAAATATTGCATCTTTAGTTGTTCACAAATAGGTCCAAGTTATAACGCGTTAAATATGAAACTTCGTCACATAGGACAACGAAAACCCACTAAAAAATTAGATACTATCAAATTAGAACCATATTTAAAATCTGATAAAAACCAGAGTATTTAAAAAAAACAAAAAAAACGCTTTACACTTTAATCCAACCCATGTTTTCGGTTTCATTGAAGATTTATTTATCCTTGATAGTGTCATTAAAAACTTTCAGATATAAAATGAGATGATTTAAAATCACTATGTTTAGCAATACGAAGCTTTAAAATAATTTCAAAGCTACAAATAATTAAGAGAAGGTCCTCGCTACTTGAAAGACTACAATGGGAATTTCTCCTCATCATAAGTAACATGTATTTCTACTTTACACATACACACACATTCACCTATACACCAAGATAAAAAGCGATCCATTAGCACAACACACACACATATATATATATATAAGGCCTTATTTATATTTAAAAATCATTATATCTACACTCAAGTTTTCTAGGCTATTAAACATAAAAATAAAAAATAAATAAAAATGAAAATGAGATGAACTGAAAAGGAAATTCGCAAATTGAAAAACCTCTCAAATTGAAATCAATCATTGAAATTTAGGATGAAGTGACGGTCTGAAACAAAGATTAAAGGAAAAAAACACCTTGTCACTCATGTAAATAGACTTAGCATTGCCTATCGCTATTAAAAGCCTAGGCTTTTGTAGCCTTACGCTTTTATAGGAATTCGTTTAGCTTAATAGTTCTTTTTTTAATGTGTGTGGTAAATGTGTCAAATAAAATGTAATCAATATTACTAATAACAATTTTTAATATGTATGTTTGTATGCATTTACAAGTATGGATATTTCTAAATATATAAAGATGTGTATATATTATTATCCCTCTCTCCTTTCCCCGACTCTGCCAGGAAGCCATTTAGTTTTGCCGAGGTCATTACTTACACCTGGCATCTCTCACATATACAGGAAAATTGACCCAGGCTAAAAACGGTAACCATAACGTGAACTGACACACCGTGAATAGGTTTGGTATACATATATAATATATATATATATATTATATTATAGCTATTATTATATAATATATACCATATGTATATATAGTATATATATATATTATACTAGTTTTTCGTACATATTGAGAGAGGAGAGAGAGAGAGAGAGAGAGAGTAGAGAGAAGTAGAGAGAGAGGAGAGAGAGAGAGAGAGAGAGAGATTATACATTAGAGTGAATTTTAGGTAAATTTAGAGCTTCTCAAAAAGTGTATAAAACCTATTTGTGATATTTGTTAAAATATTGCCAATAAAAATGGAAATAAAAATACAGGCAACAGAAATGTTACAAATAAGTAAGTACTGTAAATATATAATTATTAAATTAAAAAAAAAAAACAGAATAAAATTGATTAAATATAAAAAAATAAAAAATAAATTAGCATATAAATATTTTAAAAAAAAGAAGAAAATAATTAAATATAAAAAAAATAAAATTAGCATTGGAAATAACGGCATATAATAATAATAATAATAATAGATGTAATATAATAACTAATAATAATAATAATAATAATAAATAATAATAATAATAATATATTATTATTATTATTATTATTATTATTATTATTATTATTATTATTATTTATTATTATTATCATTATTATTATATGTATTATTATTGATTATTATTATTATTATTATTATTATTATTATTATTATTATTATTATTATTATTATTATTATTATTTTTATTATTATTATTATTATTATTATTATTATTATTATTATTATTATTATTATTATCTATATTATTATTTTTTTATTACTATTGTGTTTTTAACAAATATGAAGTAGTATTTTTATTTTTTATTATTATTCATTAATATTTTATTATTATTATATTATTATTATTATTATTATTATTAATTTTTGATGTATGATCAATGTGGTCATTAATCTATGCAGTAATAGGACTTATGAGTGAGATAGCGTGGGCAATTCTCGTAAATGATTTATTAATAGAAAAGTAAGAAAGGTATTTATTATTCTCTGGATCGGAGTCGGTGGCAATTCTGAAGCATAAGCAACTTTGACGTTTGAGGGATTCGGGCCTTTAACATCTACGTACCAACTCTCTCTCTCTCTCTCTCTCTCTCTCTCTCTTCTCTCTCTCTCTCTCCCTCTGTCTCCTCTATCTTATGCTCTCTCGTTCTCTCTTTGTCTCTTCTCCTCGTCTCATCCTCTACTTCACTTTCCTACTCTCTCTCTCCCTTTGTTACTCTCTGTCTCATACTCCCTCACTCTCTCTCTTACTCCTCTTTCTCTCTCTCACTTTCTTACTCTCTCTCATACTTCCTCACTCTCTCTCTCTCACTTTCTTACACACTCACTCTCTCTCACACACACCTTCTTACTCTCTCTATCATTTTCTTATTTTCTTCATACTCTTTCTCACTTTACTTATCTCATCCTTTCTCTTCTCTCTCTCTTCCTCTCCCTCTCTCTTCATCTCTCTCTCTCTCTCTCACTCTCTTACTCTCTGTCTCATCCCTCTCTCTCTCTCTCTCTCTATCATCTACAATAAAGAATCAGCGCAAATTAAGTAAGACAAAAACGTTTATATATCACGAAGTAAATCATGAGAAGGAAGACTATTTATGAGCAAACTTTCTGCTTAGGAATAAAAAAGGAATCAGTCACCAATATAAAGGAGTAATTAATAATGGCATGGAAACACACACACACGCATTCTGGCGACGGAATATGGAATCATTCTTTGTGTCTCTCTTTTTTCATTTTTGTCAATTGGATAACTTTTTTTGTATTTTTTGGCACTTCTACATAAACCTAATAGAATATTCGTAAACTTGCGTGCTATTATATTATACAGTATATATAATAAGTATATTATCAATATAATTAATAATATTATGCTAATAATTATTTATATATTATTATATATTATATATATATTATATATGTATAAATATATTAAGTATTTACTATTCAGGTATACAAGTTATCAAAGCTTGTACCACCTAAAACCAAATTCTTAAGTACTTGAACTAAATTTTCCAAAAATGAAAAAAACTTTTTATTTGAGTTTAGTGTACTCGAAAAATTCAAGTACTTTAAGTACAAGCTAAATTTAAAAAAAAAAAAAAAAAAAAGAAAGTCTTACAAACTGTTTTATAAAAATCGTAAGTTCTGACCAGTGCTTTTTTTTAAGAATGTTTATTATTATTAAATTATTAATTATTATTATTATTATTATTATTA